>APFE030827586.1:3588-74071 GCA_000404065.3 Pinus taeda | reverse complement strand
GAATGGAAAATCCCCACATCCATAAAGCATCTGCGAGGATTTCTTGGGTTGACAGGGTATTATCGCAAGTTTGTTAATTATTATGGGAGAATAGTAGCACCTCTACCAACATTATTGAAGAAAGATGCATTTTCATGGATTCCAGAAGCAACAAAGGCCTTCGAACATCTTAAAGAGAAAATGTGCCAAGTACCAGTCTTAGCTACACCAGACTTCACAAAAAACTTTATTGTGGAATGTGATGCTTCGGGGAATGGAATTGGTGCTGTTTTAATGCAAGATGAAAGACCCATTGCTTTTGAAAGTCGTCCAATCAAGGGAAAGTTTTTACACAAAGCTATTTTTGAGAAGGAAATGTTGGCAATACTCCATGCACTTAAGAAATGGCGACCCTACCTAATGGGAAGACACTTCAAGGTAAAAACAGATCATGATAGCCTTAAATACTTTTTAGAACAAAGATTATCCTCTGAAGAGAAACAAAAGTGGGTCACAAAGATGTTGGGTTATGACTTTGAAATCATCTACAAAAAAGGGAAGCAAAATGTGGTGGCAAATGCAATCTCAAGAAAATGAGGATGTGGAAGCATTGTTATGTGAAATTTCTATTATCCAACTAGATTGGATAAATGAAGCAAGGGAGGAATGGAAGAATCATGAAGAAGTGTGGGCACTTATTCGAAAGTTACAACAATATTCCAGTACATCTGATACATTTAGCTGGAAAAATTATTCGTTATGGTACAGAGATCGCTTATACTTCTGTAAGAATTCCCAACTCAAATAAAAGATTCTTATGGAATTGAACACTTTTTTCTTAGAAGGGCACTCAGGATTTTTAAAACCTTAGCATAGGGTTAAGAAGGATTCTTTTGGGGTGGCCTTAAATCAGATATTCAAAAGTTTGTGGCAGAATGTTTGGTTTGCCAACAAAACAAAGTTGAAACAACTAAGACCACGGGTCTATTACAACCTTTATCCATTCCAAGCCAACATTGGGAAGAGGTTTCAATGGATTTTATCATAGGTTTACCCAAGTCTGAGGGAAAGAGTGTCATCATGGTGGTAGTTGATAGACTTACCAAGTATGCACACTTTTGTGCATTATCACATCCATTTAAATCCAGTACAATTTCTATTGCATTTATGGAAACAATTCAAAAGCTACATGGAAACCCAAAGATTATTATAAGTGATCGAGACCCCATTTTCACTAGAAATTTTTGGACATAATTATTTTCTTGTCTCGGTACTCAGTCAGCTCATAGCTCATCTTATCATCCTGAATCTGATGGGCAAACTGAGATAGTAAACAAATTTTTGGAAGGATATCTTCATTGCTTTGTATCCGATAAAAAGACACAATGGGTCAAATGGTTACCTCTAGTTGAATGGTGGTATAACACTTCCTTCCTTACAACAACAAAAATGACCCCATTTATGGCACTTTATGGATATTAGCCACCATCCATCAGATCATATTTAGGAGAAAATTCTAAGGTTAAAGCAGTGGAACATCACATCGAGCATCAACAAATCCTCCAACTCTTAAAGGATAACATCGTGTTGGCACAGAATAGAATGAAACAACAGGCATATCAACATCGCAACGAAAGAAGTTTTGATGTAGGTGATTGGGTATTCCTATTTCTACAACCATATAAACAAATTTCCCTCAAGCAAGCTAAGAAGGATAATAAATTATCACCAAAGTATTATGGTCTGTACAAGGTGTTGCAAAAGATTGGTACCATGGCATACAAATTGGAGCTTCTTGCAACTTCTCTACTGCACCCTTTTTTCCATGTTTCATGTTTAAAGAAGGTTATAGGTTACAAGCTCCCAGTTCAAACAATATTGCTAGAACTTGACGAGGAAGGAAAAATTATATTGGAACCGGAAGCAGTCATAGAAACAAGAACTCAACAACTGTGAAATCAATCATTTTCAAAGTATCTCATCAAGTGCAAGAACTTATCTGCTTAAGATTCCACATGGGAGGATGAGAATTTTATACAGAAGCATCCAAAACTACTCAAGCGTTGAGGACAACATTTTTTTTAAGGAAAGGGGCATGTTAGGTCCCTACAATACTAGTGATTAACCCATTACTACTGTAGTTGTATCCCTTATTAATATTTTTGTGCCCCTATTGTCCCCATATTGTTATTACTGTGCCCCATAGAATCCCTCTATTGTTATTTTTTTGCCTTTATATTATTATTGTTAGGTTGGTTGGGTTATATTGTGACTCTTTAGACTCCTATATATAGAAAAGGAGATTTTGTCATTTGAATCATCCAAGAATTGTTCATTTATGTAATGTAAAGGAGGTTGCCCCCTCGAAGAGGCTGAATTCTAAGGCATTGATCTATCTTTTCTATCTTTTTGTGAGCTAGTTTCATAACACAATATAGAAGGATGTAACAAGAAGAAAAATGTTCAAGAATTGAAAGATCACATCAAGCATCAAGAATGAATCCAACCATATCTTGTAATGCATTGGAATAAATTACCACTCCTCAAATTATCAAGATAGAAGGACATATCAAGAAGAGAAATGTAATAGTGTTGATTGATTCGGGCAATATCTATAGTTTTATTCATTGTAGGATAGCCAAGGAATTGAATTGCTTCATATATCCAGCACCAGAGTGTCAAGTGATGGTTGCAAGTGGAGGAACCATAAATGGCTCTGGAAAGTGACATAATATCAAGATATCCATGGAAGAATATGTATTGAATAGCCCAATGCTTTCCATTCCAATGGGTGGCACTGATGTTTTACTAGGAGTCCAATGGCTACAATCTTTGGGTACGATAGCTTTTAATTTTCAAGAACTTTTCTTGAAATTTTTTTGGGAAGGAAAGGAAGTTGAATTGAGGGGTATCGAAGGGAAACCTGGAAAGGTAATAAAATCTAACAACATTTCAAAGCTTCTAAATAAAGAGAAATGGGGCATAATTTCACAATTATGTTCACTAGAGGATCCCACATTGAAATCATGTATTTCTCCAGATCTCCAAAACGTTTTGGACAATAATTCCAACGTATTTGAGACTCCCAAAGGCCTCCCACCTATTCATGATCATGATCATGTTATTCATTTGATTCCAGGAAGTGTTCCTCCAAACATCAGGCCTTACAGATATCCATATGCCCAAAGGATGGGAACTCATTCAAAAGTTGTAGAAGATACCAATTAAAACAATATTGTGAGAACTTGACAAGGAAGGAAAAATCATATTGGAACCTAAAGCAGTCACAAAACTGAAAAATCAATAGCTACGAAATAGAACAATTTCAAAGTATCTCATCAAGTGGAAGAACTTACTCGCTGAAGATTCCACATGGGAGGACAAGAATTTTATACAGAAGCATCAAGAACTACTCAAGCATTGAGGACAACACTTTTTGAAGGAGAAGGGCATGTTAGGTCCCTATACTACTAGTGTAACCCCTTATTTTTATTAGTACAACCCCATTATTATATTGTTGTGCCCATGTAGCCCATATTGTTATTAGTGTGCCCCATAGAAGCCCACTATTGTTATTATTGTGCCCTTACATTATTATTTTTATGTCGGCTTTGATTGTATTATGACCCCTTAGACTCCTATATATAGAAAGGAGGTCTTGTCATTTGTATCATCTAAGAATTGTTCATTTGTGTAATTTAAAGGAGGTTGTCCCCTCAAAGATGCTTATTTCTAAGGCATTCATCTATCTTCTCTATCTTTTTGTGAGCTAGTTTCATAACAAATTTTCCTCAATTGATTGCTTCATCTATTTTTCATGTTCATGTTCATCTATTATCTTATCAGTGTTTTATCCTTCTGATTTTAAGAAACTTACAATGTCCTCATAATCATTAAACATATGCCAATTAATGATATTGTTAGGAATTGAAGGGTGAAAAATAAATTCAATGGAAAATCTATCTAGACTATAATCCTCTGGTGGGATGAGTTTGGATGAGACATTAGCTAATAGATTAGCACTAGCATTTTGAAGTTTTGGGATAGGAGAAATATTAAATGAAATAAAATGAGAAGAGTGAGTTTGAATGAGAGAATGATAATGTTTCAAGTGGCTTGAGACACAATGTATGGTGTTTCTCACCTGGTTAATAACAATTTCATAGTCTTCAAATACTTGAAGGTATTTCACATTAAGGATTATTGCTTTGTACAAACCATAAACCAAATCTTCATATTCAAAAATGTTATTGGTTCATTCAAACTCTAATCTGCATGCTATCCTTGCTCTCTCTCCTTTAGGATTTATTAAAATACATCCTACTGTAGCACCATTATTGGATCGAGAACCATCAAAATATAATGTCCAAAACAAATATTTAACTATTGGTTTATCTACAATATTTACACATCTAGATGAGTCTATCTATGAAAAATTTTCAACTTGAGAGGTGAAAGAATCAATCTCAAAAGGAGATTCTTGTGCTTTGAAGCTACCCAAGAATGACTCTAAATAGTAGTTCGCATGAATGTTATTGGTGGAGATCCTCACATCATTTTCCTCATCCAAGTCAGTTACTAAATACTTCATGTGCTTTTCTATGCCAATGTAAATTTGATTAGGCTTACTATTGTAAGGAAGCCACATATGAGACCAGTTAGAGCGAAATAATCATGAAACTTCTCTAACCAATCTCTACTTAGAATTAAACGTGAAAGTCAGGAATATCAGCAACTAGTACATCAATGATTTGACAAACTTTAGCATTAGAAGAAAGCATAATGAGGACATAATTGATTTCCCCTAACACTTTGACTTTGGTTCTATCGAGTTGAACAATATGTATAATAGACTTCCGTGGTTCAATGTTCAATTTAAGACAAACTGAATAAGGGAATACATTTGAAGATGCCCAAGACTCTACTAAGAAATTATGTACATTATTATTGAAGATATTGAAGGACAACAAGAGAGGAGTAGTATGAGAATTTGACCTATCTCCAATTAGGATGGCATCGGTGGGACCAATCTTATATAAAGGATCAATGAGGGGTTTTCCTATTCCTTTAGAAGCTTCAGAAGTAACGGTGATGGGCAAAGGGGATGGAAATGTTAGCCTTGACCTTCTTCATATCCTCAATGATATTATATTCTATGGTGTCAGGAAAAACCAAAGTTTTAGATGTATATGGAAAATTGGAAGAAGATGGAGTTGAATTGGAAGATGTAGAAGTGGATTTCTTAGGTGCATCTTTGTCCTTACTACTAGGAGTAGGATATTTCTGCTTTTGGGTTGACTATGATGAATCTACAAGACCCTTACTCCATGTACTGACTAGCAAAGCTTCACGTTCTTCTTCATTATCCGAAGTAGGAAGAATGAAGTCCCATAACTCTGAAGTTCGTTTGTTTCTTCTTCTTGGGATTCATCGACATATAAGGTTATTTCTTCCTCATCCTCATCTAGATTAGATTCAACATTTGATATGACATTAGGAGTCTGAGGGTTTGATGTTTTGGTTCTCCTAAACAATTTCAAAGGTTTTTTAGAGGACTCAGCTACATGTTTTTCGATTTCTACCATTAAATTTGACATAGATTTAAGGACATGTTGTAATCCTTCTAGATAAAAGGATATTTGGGAGTTTTCTTCTTTGGTTCCTCTTTGAAGGTAACATTCTTAGTCTTTATTTCTTCTCGAGTAGTTTTATTTTCTAAGGAAATAATCATTTTTTCTATAGATATTGACTCTTTCATGTTATCTAGTAAAGTGGCTCTGTTAGGCCTATCTACAAAAATTGTGATATTGGAAGGAGGAGCAGAAATATACCACTCAATTTGGACATCAACAACAAGTTTAGAGGTATCCAGAATTTTGTTTAATAATTTATTGAACCTAGAATTGAAATCTTTGATTTTATCATTGGGATTGCATTTAAGATTGAATAGATCATTGATTAGAGTAGCAGTTGTGCGATCATCGCCAAACTTAGTAAAAAAAAATGTTCTTCAAATATATCCCAACTAGTGATAGATGCCAATGGTAATGAGGAGTACCATAAACCTACATATCCTTCAAAGATATATGGAAATAATATTACTACACAATCTTCTTCTACCACTCCATTGAGGTTAATGGGCAGCATAAAATTATGGAGATGTTCTTCAGCAGGGAGTCCATTGTCAAGATTAAGCTTTGGTAACCATTTTTCTCGATGCTTAGGTAGAGGATGGAGAGGTGTTTCCATTTAAACATGTCTAGGACTAGTCCATGGTCTAAATGTTGGTGGGATTTGTTGTTTACTTTCCATTATGGGAGCTTGAGTAGAAAGAGTTGTAATAGTAGAAGAGGTTGAATGTGTGGAAGAAGAAGTAGCCCTTGTGTTAGTGCTGGTTGAATCAACACCAGTTGATTGAGAAGGGAGAGAATGAAAGGGAGGATTAAGTGGAGCCGAGAAAAATGGTGATTGGGTATGAAATGAAGGTGTTTGAGGTGGAGTAGATGATAAAATCTTACTAGTGGATGATTGAGTTTTAGATTTTTTCATCTTTCTTCAGTGGGAAGATAAGGGAAACTCAAATGGGGTAACCCGAAGTTTCTCATTTGGGAATGACTTAAAATACAAGTAGATTGAAAGGGTGAGGAAGCACTACTTTCAAACAACTCAGTTTTCTATGGATTTTCTTCCAAAATAGAAATTCCTTCTAATTTCCAAATTAATGTTTGAAATTCGGGTATCTCCTAAGAAGGAGGTTCATCAAATGACTTAGGTAGTGTGCTAGGTGACTTTGTGGTTTTTTCACAACTTGGGCTAGGAGTAGGTGATTTTGAATGTGATCTAAAAGTTTGGGGAGATCTTGAGGGGGAATGAAACTTTAGATGTCCTTTTAATGTCAGATCAAACCTTTTTTCCATTCATAGTCAGGGCACTCCTTCTAGCGCCAAAAATGTTGAAGGCTCAAAATGTTGTTGCCTCAACATTAAGGATAATCACCGAGTTGGGAACTTGAAAACCATTCCTTTTCCATTTGGAATAGTTGCTTTGACTGGGGATATTCAAACCAATTTCCCTTTAAAAGTATATAATGGAATTTGAAGTATAATGTGGGTGGAATGGATGCTATGAATAGAAATACATGAGTATAGTCATATATATATATCATATATATATATATATATATATAATATATATAATAATATATATTATAATATATATATATATATATATATATATATATATATATATTACTATCTATCTATTTCCTTGGATTTAACTTATCTTTATATGTGCGATTAAATATTCTCTAAATATACTAAACAATATAGATCATCTAGCGATTCAAGAAGTAAGTACAGGAAAGATAATTAATTTGATTAAATAGTTAATCAAATTAATTGTTTATACATATTTCATATAATATTTCTTTGTTTTCACAATGATTTCAAAAATTACGACTTCATACTCTTCAATAGTGAATAAGTATTCAACTGCATACAAGATCATACATAGAAAAATAATAAAGAAAATGCGTAACTATTAATCAAATAAAAACACAACAATAACACAAAGATAACAGTACCTGATATATCAGTTCTTTTCTCATAAGAAAAATAGTATTGGTTCAACTTTCCTACTAAGATGATTCAAAAGGTACAATAGAGCAGCTCTCTTAAGTCTTCTTGTAAAAATTCAGAACCCCTTTCTAAAATACATGAAAGGGTATTTATAATTAAAGGATCAACTGTAAAAATAGAAAATACTTGGAATGTTGAGGAGTTTCAAACAACCC
The DNA here is from genome assembly GCA_000404065.3 of Pinus taeda. NCBI lineage: Eukaryota > Viridiplantae > Streptophyta > Pinopsida > Pinales > Pinaceae > Pinus > Pinus taeda. The sequence continues at coordinate 66,300 of APFE030827586.1, read as the reverse complement.
ATCCTTAAAATAAAACTAAAAGATAAAAATAGAGTTTGTTGAAACAATTCATCCAGAATGAGAAGTCTGTTGTCCTCTCATTTGTTGCTTGGGTTCATAGATATCTATCATGGGCTTTAATTCTGAAGGATGAGATGGGTTTAATCACTTCTATCTCATATAAACTGCATCGAAGAGTAATGGGAGCATATGAGCAGTTAGATTGGTTAAGCATTGTAACATAAGCCATTGTTTTTGTAGTTTGACCATGTGTTGCCAATAATGTTCAAAGGTTAGCTTACATAACTTTTTGATGTTATCCTCCTCAGTCTTGGACCAATCCTGTCAGTGTTTCATTATTGTTTTGATATTGAGCAATACATCTATAGGGAATTCTTGAATCAAATTAGCGTTGAAAATATTCTTGCAAATGGTTTTGGTGAGGTTATTTTGTAGAAAATCCTATAGATTTAGAAGTTCATGTAATTTACTAAAGCACAGGACACAAATCTACTTCTACTTTCAACCAGTGGAAGCCAATAGATCGATGAAAACAATATGAACAAGAAGAAGATAAATCAATGACACATAAGAAAACATGTATCTGGGGAAAGCCAATGCTCAAAACCCTACTATCTATATTTCATATTTCAAAAATATGAGTGAAGATACAAAGCTTGTTCTCACTAGAACAATTCCACACAAGTATGCTCAAATTTCTCAGCTCACAAGCTAGCTCTTGGCCAACACTTAGCCAATTCTACAACTCTCCAAGCTCCTAATCTCTTGCATAATTCCTAGGATGAATAACCGATATTTAAAGGGAATTCTTGCTTCCAAAATTGTGCAATCCAAACATAGGATCTATCTCTGATGCATGCATGATATTTAAACTCCAATAAATAATACAACTGATAGTACATTTTTCCTACACTCTAGTCTCAACTGGGTCTTTGTTTGAACATACATGCATGATTTTCTCATGATGGAATCTTCAACTAACTGGAGTAGCACTAGTAGATGCACTGGTGCACCGACTGATTGTTAATCCTCTATTAGTTCCGCAAACAGTTTAGAACTAGTTTAACATAACTCAGTGAACTGAGTGATATAATTTCCAACTCAATTTAAACTCATACTGGACCCCTAAAATTTAGGGAGAACATATACATGACTACATAAAGACTTCCAACTCGAAATTCCTAAGCTAATTCAGTTAATTAAACTTAATTAACTATTTACAAGTTGTTATGAGAATATAACTTGATTTTAATTCTCATTTTAATTAAAGGACAAATTAAACTCAAATTTCTTATTGCCATTTCCCAACACTCCCTCTCGGCAAGAAAGGGATTATTAACTACCCCGATCCTATCTATGTGAAACTCAAATTTACATCTTGACAGTTCCTTTGTAAGAATGTCAACATCTTCCTCCTCTATGGGAATGTACTATAACAACACAATCTACCTCAATACACAATCTCTGAGATGATGATATCAGATATCAATATGCTTCAACTGATCATGAAAAACTAGATTTTCAGAGAGTTTGATACAACTTTGATTATCACAGTAAATTAGAGTTGGATCCATCTGATGACCAAACAAACCAAATAGGATCATTGAATTAAGTGAAAATGATCTTTGTTTCCTGCTGTACCAAGAAACTATTGTTGACCCAATACTAAATATCCCTCCTGATGTTCCTTTTTGGTTAGATGGACTCCCTGCCCAATCTGCATCAGTGAAGCCTTAAAGCTTCACCCCCTTTGTCTGTCTATACCATAATCCATACTAAGAAATGCCCCTAAGGTATCTCAACACATGGTTTTCTGCCTTCCAATACAGCTTGGTAGGCCTAACCATCACTTGACTAAGTTGGATAACTTCATAACACATATTTGGTCATGTGTTCACCAAGTACATGAGTGAACCCACAAGTTTCTTGTAAATAGTAGCTTCCATTACTCCCCCATGAAGTAGCATCCTCCTTCCTCTAGTTACCTACTATAGGAGTCTCAATGGGTTTTTTTCTCTCCATGTAGAATCTCCTGAGTATCTCATTGACATACTTTCATTGAGACACAAACAACTCCCCATCTCCCTACCATACCTCCATGCCAAGAAAGTAATGCATGAGCCCCATGTCTTTCATCTCAAACTCGCTTGCATGGTCCTCCTTACAAGACTTGATTAGTTGATCATCACTTATCAGTATCAGATCATCAACATAAAGTACAATGATCAACAGTTTACCTTCCACCACTAAGTGGTACAGGTTCACATCCGGTTCACTCTTCGTGAATCCCAACCTACTGAAGTAGCTATCTATCCTGGTGTACCAAGCACGGGGTGCTTGCTTCAGCCCATACAATGCTCTCTTGAGTCAGCACACATGTAAGTCACAGTCAAAGGTTTCAAAACCTTCAGGCTACTCTATGTACACTTCTTCCTCAATCATGCCATTAAGGAAGAATGTCTCTACATGCATCTGATGTATCTTCCAACCCATCTATGCTTATAGTGCCAATATAGATCTGATTGACGAGTAACTTGCAATAGGAGAAAAGGTCTCATCATAGTCAATCCCTTCTACCTGTGAAAATCCATGGGCCACAAATCTAGCCTTATGCTTCTCCACACTACCATCTGCAACTTTCTTTACCTTGTAAAGCCAATGAGAGTTCACTACTGACTTGTCCTCCAGTCTCGGGAGCACATCCCAAACATTGTTACAAACTATGGGCTCGTACTCCTCCACCATGGCACCAACCCAAACTGCTTGTTGCACTACTTTCTTAAAGGAAGATGGCTCTATCACAACACAGTCACCCATAAGATCCATGTATCTAGTGTACCTCTCAGGTGACATCCTCTACCTATGCTAAGAAGTGTGTGCTCCCACATTCTCTCATGCATCATGCAAAAATCTCTCAGTCTCCCTGGTGCACTTTCTTCCCTCTCTGGAAGACTCTGCCTGAGTGGATATCTCCACTCTTAGATCCTCTACATATGGTTTCTCCACATCAATCTAAGGCTCCTCAACCTTAGGATATAAAACCTCCTCATCTGCATGTAGCTCAATCTCCCTCTCGAGGGAAACGCGCATGGCCTTCTCCTCATCGAATCTGACATCCCTGTGAACCACTGTCATCTTGCTGGTTCGCAAGTACACCCAATAGTTGCGAGGTGTATCAATGTACCCCAAAAATATCCCCAACTTTTTTATTGACTCAAGCTTCTTCCTTGCATATTTAGTCACCTGGAAATGTACCGATGAACCAAAAATCATGAAGTGACCAACATCTAACCTCTTGCGAGATTAAGCCTCCTATGGTGTCTTCATCTGAAGTATCTGGTGTGGCATACGGTTTTAAACATAAACCATTGTGTTGCATTCCTTAGCCCACAAGTGTAGTGGTAGGCCCTGATCACGCAGCATCACCCTTGCTTCCCCTACTATGCTTTTGTTATTTCTCTCGACCACCCCATTCTATTAAGGGCTATAGGGTATTATCAACTCCCGTTTAATCCCTTCCACTACACAAAAGTTCTTAAACTTGTTTGAGACACACTCACCGCTGTTATCACTCCATAGAGATTTAACCTTCTTTCCCGACTCTTTCACCACCAATGCTTTAAACTCACAAACCTTTGTGAAGGTTTGATCATTTTTCTACATGAAAAATATCCAGCAATTATGATAATAGTCGTCAACAAATATATCATAATCACTATGTTTGGCTATGGATTCGGTTGAGAATGGACCACCAAATCTTTTTTGTGAAAGGAATATTTGGTGTATTTTCCAAAAGTACACTGCTTGGATGTATCAACTTTCTCAAGTGTACCTTTGTAAAGACCAATAGAGATCTGTTGCAATATCTTCAAAGTCCCATGATGCAAGTGGCCCAATCATCTGTACCACAACTCACCAACATATCCACTTTCCACCCTTTTTGCTTTTTTTTTATCAAAGAAACACACTCCTCTATCTTCATCTTATATATATTCTTCACCTGAATCCTTATCTTCTTTACTTGACCCATGGCTATGTGTCAAAGGAACACCTTTGCTTTCGAGAAGATCACATCATAGCTTCTATCCTCAAGCATGGCAATGTATACCAAGTTCTTCTTTAGCCTGGGCACATACATAAAATTATTCAAGGTGATTGGAGCCCCATGATCACTCTAAAAATTAATCATTCCCAATCCACTAATACTATACTTCCCACTGTCACCCATCTCGATATGCATCTGAAGATATTTCTCCTCCTGGTCACTAAATAACTCTTTTCCGCCCGTCATGCGGAATGAAACTCCACTATCTAAGTACCATACACTTCCCATAATTGATGACACCATGCATGCAATGAGGGAAAATTCCAATTCAATTTGAGAGGCCAAAGCCTCACCCATCACTCCTCATGAGGACGTCTTCTTGGACTTCTTGAGTGGAAAATTTGTAGCAAAATGGCCCAACTCAAGACAATGAAAGTACTTAACTTTCATCATGTCTTTCTTCTTACCTCAATGATAAGAATCTAATTTGGAATTGGAAGCTTTCCCTTTCCCCTTATTTTCCTTAATCGCTAAGACATATTTCTCTTCATCATTAGTCTTTAGTGAAGAGCCATCCCTGGTGTTCCTCCTCATCTCCTCCTGCATCAAATCCGACCAGAGATGTTCCCAATCTGGAAGCTTCTCCCGACCATTGACAAAATCTTGATAACTATGCCAACTCTTTGGGATTCCTACAAGAGAAAGACTCACCATATCATCATCAACAACTATGATTCCAACACTTCCAAGTTCATCATGACATTGAGTGAATGTGGTCAAGTATTTTGGAATAGTCTTTCCTTTCTCCATTTTGATTTTTTGAAGTTTGTCCTTCAGTGCCAATTTCCTTTGGTCATTGTTGTTCTAATACAAGTCCATCAATGCTTTCCACATAGAATACAAAGTTTCCTTGCCATCGAAGCTCGAGACACCGTGGTATCAAACTCCCTCAAGGATTATCCGCCTCACCTTTGCCACACACTTATTCCATTCTGCCAAATTCTGTGCATCTGATGCTATTGGATTAGGAATTTTTTGATCAATGAATTCCTTCAAGCCATTATCCTCTAGAACAACCTCCATTCTATCCCTTTGGGCTACGAAATTTGAGTTTTCTTTCAAGGCATACTCGAGCCGCAAACTGGAGAACGCCTATTTCCGCAAAAGCTAGTGTCTTTTTGATCTGCTAGTCCCACTAGGATTGGCAGCTATCCTAGAAACAAACAATCAAAGCAATTTGTGATTTCCTCTATGTATGATAGATAAGAGAGAAGCAAAGGAACCAACCTAGATCTTCTGCTTGACTCCTTGCTTTATTTCTCTCTTCCTTGATAGAGCTTGCAACTCCTCTCCTACTTATCCTTCTTAAAGAATACCTGTAGAGACAAAGAAACAAAACACCATCAAAGCATATCGACCTATTATATCATAAGCATTGGAGAATCATAAATACAATGAACATACAATGGCATTAAAAAATAACAACATTCACAAATACATGATTGTCTGGAGGAAAACTCAAAGAAATTTATTAAAATAGAAGGGAAAATTACAACCCAGCTGTTTGATCCAGCATCATCCTCCCAGCATCAAAGCCCTCTTCACCTCATGAAAATCAAGATCACCCAACAATACAACAATCCTTCTCAAAGACAAACAATTAGCACTTCCTTACAAATTACGAAATTTTACTTCTAGATCTCTCAGATGAGGGATCCATTTATAGATGTGCACAAGGGTGTGAGTCATCTCTGGGTTTTTGATTAGTGTCATTCCACTTGTTTTTCTTGGTTCCACTTGGAGATTTCTTGGATCTCTTACTCATCCCTGGGCGAATTCAGAGAAGCAAGTGTCATAACAGAATTTTCTAGAAGATTCCATGAGTGTCCACTTAGCAAACTATCTTGGACATTTGTCCATCCTCACTCATCACACCCTACAGAAGGCCTCATCAGTATGCATCACACCTGGCCAGTGTAACAGTCAGTATGAATCGCACCCTGACAGTGGAGCAGTCAATATGGTCCTGTTTTGGCCAGTTCTGAGTGGTTTTTTAAGTGGAACTTCTGGGTAATGATGTAATCAATTGACCATGATCCATTTGGGTATGAAACAACACTTTTAGGGGTTAAGGAGCCATTAGTTTATTGACATATAAGATTGGGATTGCAGTGCCAAAATATGTCTATAACAGTTGCTCCCTAAAGCATGAAGATGTAAATCTTTGATGTCAAGTGAAATGCTTTATCATGAGGATCCGAGGTATTAAAACTAGAAGGTGATCTGTATAAGATACAATACAATACATCATCATCACAGTATTTTCATGATCTAGCTGAGGCGGGCATTCCCATGCTCAGCTTTATAATTTCATTTTCATGTACATAGAACAGACAATCATCTGCAATTGCAGACAAGTGATTCTTTATATGTAGAATCATCATCCATAGCTTGGATAATCATCTGTGCAGCTTCCGTGTACATTTGATGTCTTTATATTCTTGAATATATCATAACCCGAATGGATGAAACTAGATCCGAGGTCTTCAAACTCGTTCAATCTTCGCCCGATGTACAAGTCGATCCATGTGAAGAGATGTTCTGAAGTCAAACACCACGCAAAATATTTCAGTCAAAGGCCAATGATGTCAACTTGTCACCGAAAGTGAGAAACTTTCCATTGAGACATGCAAGCTTCAAAGTACTTAAAGGGATGTTTCTAAGTCAACTCCATGGATAATGAGCTGATGTCGACAAGAAGTGACCTGTCGTAGAAGGGCCTTAATGTATCCCACATCTACGACATGAAATGAAAAAAATGATTTTCTGGAGGTGAAAACGATCTGTCGATACAAGGTTCAGGAATGGCGGTTATGAAAAATGGAGGGTGAAGGTATTGTAGTGGATGAGGCATTAATTGGATGGTAGTTTCTCAACTAAATGACTTCTCTTGAACATATCGACGAAACTGAGATGGATTGGTAGCATTAACCCTAAATGATGGATGGTATGGAGGGCCAATGGTGAGGTGACCAGTAAACATAATAACCCAACTCAACTCAATCATGGTGATGGAGTGAAAGTGTCATGTTCAAGAGCAACCAACTACCATAAAAGTCTTCAAGTTTTCTTCCCTTTTTTCCCAATCATTGCTGACCAGTACCTCTTTATTTTTTTCAAGCTTGAGGAGGATAACATATGCTTGTTCTATAATTTTCCCTTTAGGCAAACCTGTTGCTACTTTTTAGCGAGTCTAGCGATAGTGAAACTCATTCTTTCCTAGGTGGACAAGTTCATTGCTATTGTTTTAACAAGTTTATCGACAAAGACAACTTGGTCCTTTTCATGTTTAGAGAGTTTGAAAAGAGAAAAAAAAGAAACTCCAGTATTTCTTTTTCGTAGCATAATCCCTTAAGTCTGAAAAAGGATAAAATAATATGAAAGGGATGACTTTTCGATCACTTTAGCGAGCCGAGAAAGACAAGCGCTCAATTTTTTTTATGAGATAATCCCTCAGGTCCAAAAAATATTAAAATATATAGGAGGGATGGCATTTCGATTAATTTAATGAGTTGGAAAAGCCAATAGCTTGATGATCCTTTCATATTTAAAGAGTTTGAAAAGAGTTTAAAGGAGACTCGTTTTTAAGGAACGAGTGGTGTTTAGGGTAGCAACTGGTTTTGGGTAAGCTTGGAACTTCTCAAAACATAGTGATGTGAAGAGGTTGGCTAACATGACCACTTGTCACAGCTGTTCCTCAAAATGGTAAACAATCAAGTGGAAGCATTTGATTGGCCAAAAGGATGGAGGTGATGGAAAAACACAACCAAGGCTCAAAAGGTTGATAGCATGGCAATCACAAAGGTTGTTCACTCAAGGTAGGTTTATTTTTTAATGAGCTTGAACCTTGCAGTAACATATGCTTAGTGGTAGGTTTATTTTTTAACAAGCTTGAACCATGCGATAACATTGCTCATTTTTTTAGTTTTTCTTTTCATGTAAGCTAGAAATGACAAAACTAGAAAAGACAAAGTTAGAAAAAACTAAAAATCTAAGGAACTACTGAGGTTAGGTAGGATAGTTTCATTAGCGTTTAGACAAAACACTTCCTTTGCTTCATTTGCGGCATAGACAAAAGTGAATGGTGTGTCAAACCAATCACCTAACCTAAGAAGTTAAAAACTAAAAAGCTAAAAAGCTAAAAAGCTAAAAGGTTAGAAAATGAAATTGAAAAAGTTGCATACCCTCATCATGATGAAAAGGAGGGTCTCTTAGTAACCATATGGAAATCATTGTGGTTAAGCAGGATGGTTTTAGTCCGCAGTCAAAACACGTCCTGGCTTCGTCCATCAAATAGATAAAGGTGAATGGTGTGGATTGGCACCTCCAATCCCATAACTTACAAGGAAACTTATCTTTTCAGCTGGGTTTGTCTCAAAATAGACAAGAGTGTATGCCCCCTAAGCTTCGTTACATTCATCATATTACTCCCAGCAATCAGGTGGATGGAATGAAGGTTGAAGAGATATTCGCGACGCAAACAGACCATTTATGGATGATGATCGACTTGGAGCTATGCTTGAACCGGGGAATGAAAGTGGTCAACAATGATAATTTTTCCTTCATGCAGGAAACACATCACTTGAAAGAGTGTTGAAACAATAGCTTCCATGTTATATACATAGTCATGTCCAAGGAGTAGATTGTAATCTAACGGTCCTTGTACTACCATCATGTTCAAGTGAATGGTTTTCCTTCTCAGAGTGATGGGTAACTTAAGAAGGATCCCTAATGGTCAACTGGTTCCTTTGTTGAAGCCTGACAAATTTTTTATAACAGGCATAAGCGATGGCAAACCAAGCGATTTCCAAGCAGTTGAGGAAAGGAGACTCACTGATGTCCCTTCATCTATGATAGTGCCAAACATGATCATTTTGTAGGCTTGTACTAGGATTCAGAATGGTACATTAGAAGGAAGCGGGATCTTGCTAGTCAATTCCAATCAAAGGCAATGACTAGACTACTTAGAGGGGGTACCGAATAAACGGTTGAAATAACCCCTTGAGTAGTAGGAACTGGGGGATTTTCTTCTTGTTGTGAAGGAATGGGTGGATTTCTCCCAAGTTCATCGGACTCTGAAGTAACAAAAAGAATTTGAATAGTATCGTTCTCACTCTCTTTGGGAATGGTATCATCTGAAGGTGGACCTTTTGAAGGTAAAACTGGGTTGACTGCCATTTCGACTTGTTGACTTTGGTCTGGTATGGGCTCTTAAGACTCACTTTCAACGATAGGTGTTTCAACCGACAATTGAGTTATGCTAGTTAGATTTTCAACTAGTAAAGGATTTGGGGAGAGCTTCTAGTATCCAGGTGGAAGTCACTGCGGTGAAGTAGGATGGTTATGCAAGAATCCTTTGGCTTCATCGAAAAAAGGACAACGGGGAAGGGTATGGTCCCCTTCACATAACTTGCATGGAATTTGGACTTCTCTTTTCTGCCCATTATTGCTAGTTGATGGTGTGCTGTCAACTTTATCACCAAAGGTTGATGAACCACTTGGTGTGAACAGGGAGACCATTCTCTCAAGATTCAAGGAATGCACAGACATTCTCGGTAAAGATGGTCTTCTATACAAATTATGCATGGATATTTGGGTTAGAAAAGCTTAGTGTGTGGATTTTCACCAGATGCTGCATGGTTGTCCCCTTGCTTAACTGAATTCTTCTTCTTCTCCCTCCGTTTCTTCTTCTTCTCAATCACCTGGTTACTAGCATCGCTATTTTCACCAAGCGAAGATGAAGAAGGGGAGGGAGACACAAACGAAGAAGAAAGTGAAGGGTTAAATTCAATATCAACTAGTTGCTGATTCGATTGCTGAGGAATAATAGTATTTTGAATGACAGAGGTTGAGAATAGCCAAACTGACAGGCCAATTATGATTCCTGGAAAGGACAATATAGCCATATATGGAGCACCGATATTTCCCCAAGAGGAAAATGGACTAGGATTCCCTTCAAAAGGGATTCCTTGATTGGTTGTTCCCAGATTTGTCTCCATATTTCTCAACCTAAGATCAATGAAGGAATAGGGATGTTATTCCAAATTTAATAAATTTTAATGATGCTTTGACACAAATTTTCTTTTTCAATTTTGAAGAGTCGAGAAAAAGCTAAAGATGACTCTAGTCCCCTTCGATTTTTAGTGAGCCTGAAGTGACAAGTGCTCAGATGGACCTTTTCTTTTAAGGAGTCGAAATGGAACGAAAGTGACTACTCTAGAAATTTAGACAGAGGGATTACCAAACTAATTGCAAAACTACAATATACATCGTGGTGATAAATTAAAGATAAATTACCAAGGACTTATGTACAGTAGTCAATCTTCCCGAATGTTGTGTTCAGTGCATTGCAATTGATAGGGCTGCAAACATGGCTTCCTATGGATAAGGGATGTAAGCCTATTGTTGTCTCCCAATATATACTCGATGGTACGGGGAGCACAAGTCCGTGCTAGCACTTGTCATATCAAAGAGGAGGAATGAACCAATCTTCAATGAAAATGATAGTTACTAGATTTTACGACACCGGAAGACGTCTCTAGCCTTGACCTCTAGATGTGTTGTATTAGGTTCCAAAGCATTATTAGGTTCATTGAGATTTATTTTAGATTTGATCTTGTTTAAAAGTTTATCTTTCAAGGTTCACCGTGTGATGTTGATTTGAAATTCCTAAAAATGCATTCTACGATGATAAGCAATCATTGTTTGTTTTGATCAACGAAAATCCTAGCTACTAGGGAAAGAAAATTATGATTCTTTCAAACAAAGAGAAAAGAGCACACTCTAAATTCACTTTCCTAAATCATTTTTTGCACACAAGCTAAATGCAGATGCAAAATGCATGTATTTGTCTTTTCGTTCCCTTTATGTGAGAAATGCAAAAAAGGAAAACTAAGTATAGATCTGAAACATTTCACTCAAAGCGACATTTCAACAATTTATTTTTCAAAATAGAAAGGAAGATTGAACAACACTTTTCAATTTTGAATATAAAACACTTTCGACACTTCAAATAACAATAAATCAAATCAAATACATGACAAAAAGTGCAATCGACTATTTGGAGAAGGGAGATTCAACAACACTTCTCTTTTTGACACAAAACGATAGTTGCGACACTTTTGTACCAAAACAACAGATCGATTTAAGCAAATTTTCGAAAAAGGATTGTAAATGATGGAAAAATACATAAAAACATTTACTAATCATAATCAATGGAGGCTGATCTATGTAATGCAAATAGGCTTCAATAATGAGGAACTATTCATAAGCAACAAATCAACTAAACAGCGCTGAAAACAAGGACAGAAAACCCAAATTTCAAAGAGGAAGATAGCCTCAGTCAGTCATCACACCTAGGTTTCACTGAAACATGGATGAATCACACTTTTTCAGGCTTGGGAGGTGCAATGCATACTAGTTAATAGTGGCAGACAATGCGATGGGCCAGAGAGTGCAACTAAGGTGGATTTTGGCTCAAATTTGCAACTAATTTCAGTTATTCAAGCTGAGCTATGATGGACAGTAAAGAGAAAAGTACAGAGGAATGATCTTGGGAGGTTACTGAGCTACCACGAAGGCATCTAGAATGCTTGTAAGTCAGATGTTCAGTTCATAAACTAAACCAGAGATTGATTGAAGCAGCATTCATCTACTATGCACTTAGTTTGAAGGCTATCTGGCTAACTTCAGGCTCTGTCTATGGTTTATAAAGCAAACAACAATAACAAACAATCACTTATTTTCTCCCTAGAAGATTCACCATTTTGTTTCTCGGAAAACTAGTGCCTTTTTAATCTGCTAGTCCCACTAGGATTGGCAGCTATCCTAGAAACAAACAATCAAAGCAGTTTGCAATTTCCTGTATGTATGATAGATAAGAGAGAATAAACGGAACCAACTTGGATATTTTTCTTGAATCCTTGCTTGATTTCTCTTTTCCTTGATAGAGCTTGCAGCTCCTCTCCTACTTATCCCTCTTAAAGAATACCTATAGAGGCAAAGAAACAAAACACCATCAAAGCATCTCGATCTATTATATCATAAGCATTAGAGAATCAAAAATACAATTAACATACAATGGCATTCACAAATACATAATTGTATGGAGGAAAACTCAAAGAACTTTATTAAAATAGAAGGGAGAATTACAACCCAGTTGTCCGATCCAGCATCATCCTCCCAGCATCAAAGCCCTCTTCACCTCATGAAAAGCAAGATCACCCAACAATACAATGCTCCTTCTCAAAGACAAACTATCAGCACTTTCTTGCAAATTAAAAAATTCCAGCCTCTAGATCTCTCAGATGAGGGATCCATTTATATATGTGCACAAGGGTGTGAGTCATCTCTGGGTTTTTGATTAGTGTCATTGCACTTGTTGTTCATGGTTCCACTTGGAGATTTCTTGGATCTCTTACTCATCCCTAGGCGAATTCAGAGAGGCAAGTGTCATAAGAGAAGTTTCTAGAAGATTCCATGAGCATCCACTTAGAAAATTGTCTTGGAAATTTGTCCATCCTCGCTCATCGCACCCTATAGAAGGCTTCATCAATATGTATCGCACCTGGCCAGTGTAGTAGTCAGTGTGCATCGCACCCTGACAGTGGAGCAGTTAGTATGGTCCTGTTTTTGCCAGTTCTGAGTGGTTTTTCAGGTGGAACTTCTAGCGAATGATGTAATCAATTGACCATGATCCTTTAGGGTATGGAACAACACTTTTAGGGTTTAAAGAGCCCTTAACTTATCGACATATAATATTGGGATTGCGGTGCCCAAATATGTCTATAACAATGCCATATTCCGATCCTGAAGTGTGTATTGCAAATTTGAATTTCACCTGTAAACCAAAAATCAAAACTTTGAAATCTCCTCTAGTATATTGTTCTTAGCTTGGATACCATGTAGAAAATCTTGTAGATTTGCAAGCTCATGTAATTTACTAAAGCATAGGACAAGAATCTACTTCTACTTAAGCCAATAGATCAATGAAAACAAGATGAAAAAGAAGAAGATAAATCAATGGAACATAACACAAGATGTATCTGGGGAAAGACATTGCTCAAAACCCTATTATTTGTATTTCATATATCAGAAATATGAGTGAATATACAAAGCTTTTTCTCACTAGAAAAATTTTGCACAAGTATGCTCAACTCTCTCAGCTCACAAGCTAGCTCTTGGCCAACACTTAGTTAGTTCTAAAACTCTCCAAGCTCCTAATCTCTTGTGTTTTTCCTAGGATGAATAGATCGTATTTAAAGGGAATCCATGCTTCCAAAACTGCGCAATCCAAACATATGATCAATCTATGATGCATGCATGATATTTACACTCCAATAAATAATACAACTGATAGTACGTTGTCCTTACACTCTAGTCTGAACTAGGTCTTTCTTTGAACTGACATGCATGATTTTCTCATGAGGGAATCTTAATTTAACTGGAGTATCACTAGTGGATGCACTAGTGCACCAAATGATTGCTAATCCTCTAGTAGTTCCACAAAAAATTTGGAACTAATTTAACTAAACATAACTTAGTAAACTAAGTGATCTAATTTCAAACTCAATTTAAATTCATACTAGACCCCTAAAATTTAGGGATAACATATACATGACTACAAAAATAAGTCCAACTTGAAATTACGAAGCTAATTAAGTTAATTAAACTTAATTAACTATTTACAAGTTGTTATGAGAAAAGAATTCAATTTTAGTTCTCAGTTTAATTCAAGGAAAAATTAAACTAGAATTTCTTATTTCCATTTCTCAACATATTTGCGACCTCCCTTGCACTAAAGATGGTTACCTTTTATTGTTTCATTTTCATATCCCAGTACCAAATAAGGATTTTCTTTTGTGAGTCTTGAATCCTTGGAGGATCGGATGCTATGCCATCTTTGTTGTCTTGCTCGGAAATATAGTAAGAAATATTTTCTTCAATGTCATCAAAATATGTCCTTAGATCACACAACTCATTTATCAATAAATCGCCTGTCTTACACAAATCATTGACATTTGTTAACTTTGGTAGAAATCAACTTGTTGTTGAGGCAGGAGAGTGCTAAGCTCCCCCACTGCTTTCTTGAAATCTTCAAGCTTAGGATTATATTTGAGTTTATCAATCTTGAGCAAGAATTGTTGCAATTGGTCATTCTTACTTTTGGTGTCAGCCTCATATTGAAGCTTCATCTTATCAAAGCTTTTCTAGAGTTGGGTTACCTGTGTTTGTCACCCATCATCAATACTTTGTTTTGCATTAAGTAATTCCTGTTCTAATTGAAGGATCTTTTCATCCTTCTCCTTGATCAACTGTTGTACTTTTGAGGCTTTATCCATGGTGATTATAGCTCTTGCAAGCAGTGATAGCCTTGTTAAATCATTGGAAGGGTTAGTTGTGTATCCTTCCAAACAATATCCAATGGTATATTTCCCAAAACTAATGCCTAGGACTGTTCAATTATTTTTCCTCTTCCTTTTTCTGCTCATGACAACCCTATGCTTTGGACTGTAAATTACATCTAGGGGAGGGATTTATTCTATTTTTAGCACAAATTCCAATGCAGGGTGAGTCAGAATAACTTCTAGGTCATCAATATTGACCACTTTATCCAAAGTCTCAATAGTGAGTGGGACTTTCTTTGCAATCTCAGGAGTCTTAATAGTTTCTTTTGGTGATTAGGTTTGCACTTCTTGTGATGTTGTGTTAACAATTTTATCAAACGTATTCCATACCTTGTCTAGGCCACTGGTAGATGGTGACTCCTCAGTCTGTTGTGTCGATGTTGTGCTTTCTTTATTTCCTTGATTGACTTCATGATCTTTTCAAACCTATGCTGAAAGCTATTCTTGTTGTGAAACTGGTTGCAGAATCCCTAATATATAAAGGGGGAGATTCTCTAACCTTGAACTCTTGTATTATTTGAATTTGATTAACTCATTGGGGTTCAAGCAAGCTTTGGCTAACATTTCTACCTATTTACAGTCTTGGGTTGTTTCAAATAGGTCATCAAAATCATCAGGCTTGTGAAATTCTAGGCTACCTTGGTTGGATCATACTGCCTAGGCTGAACAATGTGAAATTTCATACACAGTATATTGTCAATTACAAGTGATTCATGCTTGAAATTATCTAAAGTAAAAATCCCACAATGAATAGGAAAATATGGCTAGATAGACTTTTTGACTTCCTTAAGGATTTGGTTAAGCCATTGCCCACAGTTTAATAGGAAAATTCTTGGGATAGGAGCTTGTAAGGTACATAGAGAGGCAAGACATAAGGGGAAGCTATGCTTATAAATCCTAACATAGGTGAATATTTCCTCTCCAAAACATTTTCTATAGTTGTAAGGTCATCCAAAGCTTCTCTTGAAAACCTAGGTGGTATTTCATAAAAAATGACTTCGTAGAAGGGTAACATCATTCCATGGAATATTTTATAAATATGGGGTTGGTAATTGGACTCCTAGAGGATTTTGTGGTAAATAAGGATCAGGGTAGGGTCTTCAAGGGTCCATTTCCATCCCATAAATGGAAAGTCATAGGTTAAACAGACTACGTCCATAATACAATCACTCATGTAGAAAGGGGGCATGGTCCTCGTAGTAATATTGTGTTTGCTTCAGTAGGATAGTAGCTAGGAGACTATATTGTTGGATAGGATAATGGTCCAATCCATAATATTGGCTTCAGAGGCAACCTCCATTAGGGGAACCCATTTTATTGTGAATTTTCTGTATTAGGTTTCCTGAATAATCTACACATCATAATAGCAATGTGACAATGAGGACCAACAAGGCAGTCTAGAGAATACATACCCTTTTCTTCATGTTTGTGCTTTCTCGTCTCACACCTCCACTACCTTATCGGGTTCGACTGAACTTCATTTTCTGAAGCAAAGTTCTGAAGAAACTGTGCATTATAGGTTTTTTTTGTCTCTGGCAGATGATACATCCTTCTTAAATCTTCAACATTAAATGACACAATTAGGGTCTATGTCCTGAAGGTTATGAAGGTACTATCTATGATGTTCACACCTTCAGTAATCCATTTGACCAAATCAATGTATGGCATAATTTTTTTCCGAGATACAATTTGATGGAGATAGGAATTGGCGATGTCTACCTAGATGGCTTCTGAAGTCAAAGTAATGATATTTGGCACTGTGACTTGTCTCGTAATTACTTTAGGTTCTTCTTCTTCAAATAATTTATATATTGCTTCCCAAGAAAAAAAACTCGGAGTCTATAGTGCATGTCGTATCAGAGAACAATGGAGGCACCTCAGTAGCCTCTGTAGTAGGTGGAGCCGGTTATGGTGACATAGTTGGTTTCTTCTTCTTCTTAGTATCTCTTGACATTTCACCTGATTTCTATTTATTGGGACTAGCCTACAATAAAGAGAACACACAGAGAATAAGGAGGAAAACTTAGAATTAGAAACTTAAGGCGAGAATGAAGAAATAGCATGAAAATAGGCATTTAACTCAAAATCTTGAAACATTAAATGTGATCCATCAAATCGTTTAGATTATCGAGAAAAATAAATACTGTTATAAAAAATCATAAATGAAGACATGTGGGTTCATATGCTCTTTGTACAGGTCAGCACCCTACTAGCTCATTTCGTATCGCAAGTTTCTTTGGTATGCATTTTATTTAATTCATGAAATCCTCCTCTTTTCCATATGTGATGTTTACCATTTAGATATGTGGAAAAATGCATATAGTGGGAACTATTACATCGAAAGTTCCCTTGGAAAGACTTGTCTTGAGTTTTGCGATGTGATGAGAAAACTGTGATGTAGCATTTCTCGGGGTATTAGAGAAAGTTTTATTGGGAGGTTGGAGTATGGTAACAAAT
Organism: Pinus taeda; assembly: GCA_000404065.3. Taxonomy (NCBI): domain Eukaryota; kingdom Viridiplantae; phylum Streptophyta; class Pinopsida; order Pinales; family Pinaceae; genus Pinus; species Pinus taeda. The sequence goes on along the minus strand of APFE030827586.1, from coordinate 49,332 downwards.
GTAAAATGTTGATATAAATTTGTGCTTTTCTACTTTTTATGATGATGCGGCTTGCTAGCGGGGCGGATTCTGACCTTTGCGCACGTGGAGGGTTCCTGTTTATTAAAGTTATATATGACCCATCGTTAATTTATTGAGTCTTAGGCAAATTACATCATGATTTTTCTTAAGATTTACATTTATCTAACCTATTCAATTGCTGATATGCAATATGTTTGGGGTCTTATTAAATTTTTGCTTTAGTCATTGAAATTCCAATAGATTTAAAGCCTGACTGCGGATAGCATATTTTTTTGGGTTTTTTAGGAATCTTGTTTTATTTAATTTTTAAAATACTCTATACTAAATTTTTTAAAGGGTCCCCATTATGGCTAAGTTAACTTATCTAATTATAATGGGGGTTGTTGAGTGACACAATACCTCCTTAGCTGATAGGATGAAGTAGTCAAAGTCTTTAACCATATTTTTTCTCATGCATCATGGTTATGAATTCCCAGTTCCTCCCCATTTCTTCAATGATTTCATCCCACACCAGCTATTTAGCATGTGGTAGTGATAAGTTCTATTTCAACTTGCTCTTTAGCTCTAATATCTATTGTTTAACTTCATGTAGGTCCTTGTTGAAGATCACAAAATTAGTCTTGTTGAGCTCTACCTGTTTCTCCTTCTAAGCCAAGTTTTTCTAGGTAGCCTCTAGATCTCTTTGTACTCTTTTGAGTTCCCCTTCCAAAAGTCGAAGTTCAGTAAGGGTCTTGGTAACTCGTTCAATAGGGTTTTGGGGACCCTCAGGAATGATGGTTGTACATATATGTGAGTCAATCTTCCATTTCAACTCAGTCATCTGCTGCTTGAGTCATACAACTTCATTGTTCTTGTCAATGATCTCATTGGCTAGGATCTCTTTTTCTGCTTCTACCTATGTCAACTCCTTGGATCAGACATGCTAATTTTCTAACATATTTAGCTTATGAATTAGCTCTTCAATCTATGTTTAATAACTCTTGAGTACAACCTCAAAATATGATATGTCCTCAAGATTCACCACAAGCTCTACCAATAGCTCCTTGAAGCTTTCATTTTGTATGTAAAGCGTATGGGAGTTGGATTTATCTTACTTCAACCTATTTCTATCTTTCTCCAGTAGTATTTCTACCTCAAAAAAAATCTTGAGAGCTAGATTTTATTGGCCTACTTTATTTGATAATGTGCATACAAGTGTTTCTACTTGTCATCAGTGTCAAATTTGTTTTAAGGGAAAAAGAAACTATTACCTTTGCCTTTGAAGCCTATTTTAGTAGAAGTGCCTTTTTAGTAGAGGGGTTTATATTTTATTGGGGAAATTGATCCTAGTTCTTCAGCCCAACACAAATGGATTATGATAGCTACAAATTACTTCACAAAATGGATAGAATTAGTTCCAACTAGGCGGGCTACATACTTAGTAATTATTCAATTCATAGAAGTTAATATTCTTTCTAGGTTTGGCTATCCTCACAAAATCATCATTGATAATTTTGTTGCTTTCGAATGTAAAAAGATGGTATATTTCTGCAATAAATATCATATAGTTTTAGGACATTATACTACCTATTATCCTCAAGGAAATGGGTTAGCAAAATATTCTAATAAGATCTTGGTCAACATAATAAAAAAGTTGTTACAGGAAAACAAGAAGTCTTGGCATAAAAAGTTGATAAATGCTCTATGGCATGATAGGGTGAGCACTAAGAAATCAACTGAAATGTCACCTTTTCAATTGGTTTATGGAGTTGATGCAGTTTTCCCTACCTCCCTCGGAATTCTAGTGATGAAAATATTGGCGGAAATAGAAGTTGAATAAAATGATGTGTAGAGAAGGATAAATCAAATGGTGCAATTACAACAGATCATAGAATAATTCTACAAAAACACATAGATAATTTAGGATAATATTAGAAGGATTCGTGGTAGAAGAGTGAAAGAAGAATGTTTCCAACTAAATTATCTTGTTTTAAAATGGGATGCCAGAAATGAGGAAAAGGGAAAAGATGGAAAAGTTGACAACTTATGGAGAGGCACCTATAAGATTGGAGATTTCCATGGAACCAATGCATTTCTATTAGAATATTTGATAGGAGAAACACTACCAGGAGGGCCTGTTAATGGCAAGTTTCTCAAACACTACTTCACTTGAGTTTAGCTGGTTACAAAACAACATCATTGTATATACCATTTTATGATTTCAATGTACTACAAGTGTGGGTGGTTGTCATTAGAAATTGAATCCCAGAGTGAAGGCCCTAAGCTTCAAATGAATTTTCTACCATATGTATGATTTTTGAGTTAATCGAGTTAGTCTCAGTTGTTCCATGATTAAATAAATGACCAATGGAGAAGGCTACTAATATACGACAGTCTTTACACCTCACAGGGAGGATTTCATCCCCATTAGAGCCCTATTAGGGTCCTATAAATATAGTAGTATGGTTATTTAACCATTTATCCCACAGGGATATTGCAAATTATTTTTCATTTTAAATTTGTAGTCTTAAAAAAAAGTAGAAAAGAAAAGAAAAATATAAAAAGGAAAAGAGAAATAGAAAAAAAGAAAATAAAAATAAGAATAAAACCTTAAAGGGTGTGCTAGTTCAAATGCCACCGATTGAAATTGTTTTATTAAAGTTTGTTTTAAAAGTTTGAAATAAATTTGATACCACATTTTTTCATTTTGTATAAAGAAATTGCATTTTCTGATGATTATGATCATACTTGCCCAGATCAACGGCAGGGGACGATGTTTGGAACCCCCCCCCACCCCCCTCCCGAAAACCACCATTTTATGCTCCCCTTCGCTTGTTCATTCCCGCTCTATCCACCCGTGCCATTTGTCATTCATCCATCCATCCATGTGTCCTAACTTCCATGTCATATGACCATTACTATTAAAATCACCCGGCAACAGTAATGTAAATGTTGGATAATAAATATCTCCCACCAATGTATGAATTTCCCATTAATGGCACACTCCAAAAATAGTGATAATCCTGCTAAATGCCCTCAAATTTCATTATAAAAATCCTGCCTCAACCTGCAAATTTCCCTTTAGACAATTATTTGATTTATGTGGGTTCAACTTGAAGCATCTATGAAGCTTACCAACACCTCTGAAAAACGATCTTCTTCTACAAATATCAATTAACTACAACATGATAAATTTTTTTCCCTTATTTTCCCATTGTTATTAAGATGTCTTTACACAAAGGAAAGGGAAAGATTCCTAATGAGAATCCTATGATACCCCATGTCCATGATTTAGATATCACCCGTTTAACTGATACTATGTACAAAATAAAAGAAACTCAATGTGACTTTGATTTGTATGAGCTGCATAATTGGGAAAACAAGAAGTATTTAGATCATAGTGATGATTGAAAAATCTAGGAATCACTTCTACCTCAATTTACCTTTCCCTAGACTCATTTTTTCACAGAATTTTCTACCTAGTGTCATCTTAGGTATCTCCCCAGCCAAAAAGCATTAATTGCCCAAAACAATGAAGTCTTGTTTTCAATTTCCCTAGAAATCATTTGTCAAGCTCTTTAGATAAATCCCCAGGCCTCACCTCTCTGCACCTAGTTTCCACTAATGCACTCATGGAAATATATAAAAAACTTACTTTCCCCTAGTTAACCCATATTTTTGAATGTTTTCTACCTGATAATTTTGAATTTCCTAGAAAAAAATCCCCCATACTCATGTTTTCTCATAGCTATCAAGACAACTCATTTCCATGGTTACTTATTTATTAGGTTATCGTATAAACTAGTGGGTAGATGAGTTAGTGTTAGGATTTTCATCAGTATTTTCAGTTGGTCAGAAGCCTTCAATTCTTTTCAATTATAGTCAATTCTTGTCATATTTTATACATGAGAAGTTTCCCTAGTTTAAAGTTGAAGGTGTCTTCAAACACCAATAGGTTCTAATATATCTAATGCTATTTTCCAAGAAAATAGACTCAAGTTCCAATTACAGAAGATGGATGATCAAGGAAGTCCATTATTATTCATTCACTAGACTTCTTTAGTCCAAATAAATTTGGAAGATTAGTCATTCACCAATTTTGTTGATAACTTTTTACATACGTCCTTGTGTCTACTCAACAGTGATGTTATACCAAGGATTTAACCAAAGATCAAGAAGGCTTTGCATTTTTGAGAGAAGTCAAATACTGGAGACTGGCATCTATAACAGAATTATACAGAAATTAGAATATATGGGTGTGAGCTTCCTCCCTATATATTGCCAATCTTTGTGCCAATGAGAGTCTTTGGCCTTGAATACACTAGACAATTGTTAAACATGGATGAATTTCATTTTGTATCAAATAAAAAGAAGGCACAATTTAAATTGAAGGAAAATGTTTGGCCTTATATTGTAAATACCATAGCAATAATAAATTAAGTGGAGGAAATATTAAAGTAGATGAAATATAAACCAAGCTTCACTTGGTCTTTTGATTCATTAGGGATAATTTAAAATTTTGAGAGTTGAGCAAGAGTATACTCCATATGCATATACCCCTAGGCCAGAGATACAGCAGTATGCTAATCAAGAGCAGTGGATAGAAAACACACTCTAGGAGGCTAAAGAGAAAATAGTTAGTCAATCATCTATGCAAACTCCTATCCCAAAAGACAAAGAAATCAAGAGGCCAAGGAAAGTATGTCCCCTACTGATTCATAAGCATAGGAAATAGATCTTTGTGTCTTCAAGAGGAGAAAGAAAGATCTAAATACTAATAATAAGGCTGATCCTTGGGTAATAAATATTCAAGAAGAATCCTCAGAAGAAAAGGATTCACAAGAGAAATGTACAATGGTTTTGGCAAGTACTCCTACCATTTATTTTCCATATGTAGAGGAGATAACTGAGTCTCCTATCTCTTCTACATTTTATAATCCAGCACAACAAAGTATTTTTGCAATATACATAGATATTAAATTTAAGAATGAACCTTTGAAGGCTTCAACATATTTAGATTTTTGGGAGAAGAATTCCACCACCCAAATGGCCTTTCTGGAACCTACAGTGTCAGTCCCCGGAAGTGCAGAACACTACAACACTTCAATATTTTTTGTTGATACCAAAAAGGTTCATACAATCGATCAAATTGATTTGCATAAGAAAGCACATGAAATGATTTACTCAACACTAACCATTTCAATAATGGCTTCCTCCAAGTTACAAAATCTCTAAATAATATGCACTCACAGTTGAAGAAAGAAATAATTTCTTCTATAGCAAAAGGCACTGGAATTAAAACTTTAGAATATTTACTTATCAAAATAGCATATGATCCTAGTGATGTCAAGGCAATCAAGGAGATAATTAAGAACAAAAATGGATGTATTGCCCTCATGAAACAAATTAAGCTTCCAACAATAGAGTACCCTCAGGTAAAAGAAGTAAACAATCTAGAAATGGAAAAAGAAAATTTGTTCAAAATAATAGTTGAACATAATGTTCAAATCTAGAAGATGGAATAGGACATGGAAGAAGTGTTAAAGGAAATGGAACAATTGGAAGAAACAGGTACATCAACACAACATGAAGCATAAAAAACAACACAAACATCATCTTTAGATTCTTTTGAGAAGCTAGCCCAAGCTTTAGGAGAATTATCATTAACAAATAAGGAAAAGGTGAAGTTAACAACAACACTCACAAAGATGGAGGAAAGAAAGATTAAAGAAAATAATGCATACTTAGCAAAGGTACAAAATATTTTTAAATTAATTCATCAAATTCAAAAATATGAAGATCAATCCCTTACAACTCGAATGTTAGTAGAAGCCAAGCACAACATTTGGTACAATATTAATGCAAATATTACATAATTATTGCCATATATTTAGATCATTTTTTAACAAAAAGAGTTGGTGTAGAATGTTAAGGCAATAATTGAGTAGACAAAATTTGAAATTGAGCACAGATAAAAATAAGCACACATGAGTATAAAAATGTTGAATTCCAAAACTAAAGATGAGCATGAAGAGTTCAACATTCAAGATAGAATAGATGCAACAATGGAAGTCAAAATAGTGTTGACAAAGAAAAACCTTATGGTTCAATTAGAAAATAAGTGAAAAGAATTAGAGTTACAGGGAAAAAGATTCAACAAAACATTTAACGTATTGCAGGAGAAAGAGCTCCCAACCTTAAGAGATTCTAATGGAAAATTGATTCCATTAGAAAAATATCAAGATCAGTTATGTAATATTGTTGTAGATGCATATAAATTTGCTAAAGTTGGAGGAACTATAAGTGGATAAGCTTTCATGGAAGGCCTACAACATGATCTCTTTATTCAACATGAAATCCATCATCTATTTATGAACAAGCCAACTTTTCAAACATACATAGAAGTAGATGAGAGATTCAGGAACATGGTAAATTTTGCCATTCCAAGTGAAGAATGATGGGATAAGTTACTAGAGTTGGTTGAATAAAGACAAACATAAATCCTATAGTTTTGGGGAGTAGGTAAACGGAACAAGCACAAAAGTAGCTATAGTCACCAACAATTCACCTCAAAGTCTAAACAGAAAATTAGAAATAGTCTAAATTTTCTATTATTTAGTTCTATTTTGGAAATATCTACATGTTTTTAGTAGATATTATTTTGTAATAAGTTGTATTTGAAGTTTGAATTAATTCAAGGCAAATTCTATAAATATTATGTTAATAGACTTACTAAGGGTTAGATTATGTATGAAGAAAAGAACTCTACCTTAATTTAAGTTATGAATTGTACTCAAAGTAATCAATTTCAGAAATACAGAGGCAATTTTGTTCCACGATTCTTGTTTCAAACAAATGGTGATGTTTCCCTGTTTGCAAATTTGTTTTCCTCTCAAAGTTTCACATGAATGTTTTCCTTATTAAGTTATTGACAGGAATATTAAGCACTAAATTTGCTTAAGTGTACTCTTCTCTGGCTTGTTTAAACAGTCTTAATATTTTCCTTTTGAGACTAAATATAAAATTCATTTAAATATGCTTAACGTTTAATTGATCGTCTTCTTTAACATCTCAGCCACAACATAAATATCTTAAGATCTAGGATTTTTCATACCTCGCCCTGTTTCAGCTACTCTATTAATTTGGAATTGATTACCAAGAATTTTAATGACTCCATGCCCAATGGACTTTTCCTACATTTTACAACCAAAATTTTGAAAAATCTATCTTAAACTTTAATATCTAGCCCAAGATCTTGAAAATAGGAAATCAAATCATACAAAGAGAATGCTCTCTAAATTTGGAAGGGCTAGATCCCAACATTAAAAGTGGCTTTTGGTTACCTCTGCAGTTTCCTTTTTAGCTTAGGAAAACTACAAAATTCTAACACTAGGAAACAACTCTAATGAATAAATTATATATATATAATCTATATATATATATATATATATATATAAGTGGCTTTATAAAATATCCTCTTCAAAATATGTCAAAGATCAAAATTTTGACCATAATTAACAATGTTAGCTATAACTTATAAGCTTTATGAAATGATTGGATTAGTTTATTAATTAAAATATTATGTAATTATTTCGTAAGGTGTTCCATTTGAGAATAAATCTCCTCCATGCAGTTATGTGCAGTCGTGAGCCCTTAGATCATTTTTCAAATGATCGGAATAATACTATCCATTGTATTATTATCATCCCAACAACCAATTCTCTGTGACATGCACTATCATTTATCATTCTTATGTATTTAAATTCATGTCAGGGTTTTGGATGGTTATGCGAGGTTATGGGTGACCGTATCAGCAAAAGCAGGGGTAGAAGTAGCAGATAATCATCATAAATGCTTAATCATCCTCCCAACATTAACTTATGGAACATGCAAGAAAGAAAAAGGCATCAATGGCTATAATGTAATAGACTGAAGGTAAGATACTTAAAGTCAATTTTTCCAGTATTTAGTGCAATGAGACTTTGTAAGTATACATTAATGAAACCATCAATATGAAATACATTAAAGTGTAAAATCCTCATGAGTAGCCATGGTGGTGAATCCTGAGGCACAAGTATGAATGCAACTAAAGTAGATCTATGTCTTGAGGCATGGTGTAAGGTGACTCAACCCTCGGTGATCCTCAACATAAAGTAAGCTCAAAATTATGGTAGTTACCCAAAATTGTCTGAGGGGTAACAAATCCCTAGATTATCTTTTGAATGTCAAGTGGCTTGTTGGTTGGTTATAACACTCTTTCACACATAGCTCTTATTTTCTTTAAGTTATCTTCTTGAATTTCCCATTGAAATATGGCTAAGTGTTGGGAATTTGTGGGGCTTTATTGGTTTGACAAGTTAGGGAATTGCATGAAATTTTGAGAAGTTGTCAATATTATCATCTTGAAAGGTGGATCTAGTCAATTTGATTGATATAAATATTAAATATAAATCTAATCTTCAAATAACATCAAGCCCCTTTTTTTTGGTCAATCATTTACAACAATATAAAATCTCAAGTCCGATTAACTATTGTAATTTGTTTGGTCATGTTGGGGTTTTGAATGGTTGTGCAAGGCTCTAGGCGGTGGTGTCAGTATAGGAAAGGGAAGGAGTAGTAGAGCATCATCTGAAATGGTTCATGGATTTTTAGGTAAATCTACCACCAAACTTGGCAATTAATGTGCAATACGATTTATTTTCTCTTATTAATTATAAAATAAAGATGAACAATTTTTAAAATAGAAGACATAACCAACATCCTTTGAAGATCAAAAGGATGAACATCCTTTCACAAGTTTTTCAGAATTTTATGAGACCAAATTTATTCATTTTTAATTTATCATATTTCCCTCTAGGAAATCAATCTTTTTGTAAAAAAAACCATCACCATATCGTTCATTCAATAGTGTTTTTCTTGTTTATTCATATGTTCTCTTGATATGTTTTTATCCCAAATGCGAATGGATTGGTATCAATAGTAACATAAATTCCCTTCCGAGTTAATCCCAACATAATGTCTAAACTTATGTGTGTCTATCGTTAATATATGATATTTATTTTTACTTACTTTTTATTGCTTGCCTTCCACAACTTAACAAAAGTGATACTTGTCCATATGTCTTTGTAAATTAATCAAGCTATGAAGATTTTATAGTTTTCCTAAGGTATCAACTTTGTCACTACATCATATTTTTTAAATTATACCTTAATTCATATGGTATTGGGAGTTTTGCGATCCACGATTTGTTATTTGTCCATTTTTTTGGGTGAAATTGATGGGCTAGTGGTTAGAAAAAGCTTTCATTAACCAACAATGCATTCTACTCTTTTTCTCCTCATTAATTCTAAGCTTTGAAAATGTTTGCTGCCACATATATTTTTACTTGTACATTAGACACAACTTTGTATTTCTAATTATCCTGATATCTAAACTATGCAGTGTCCAAGAGACTACTGGATTTTGGCAGTTGGATAGATGTTAGGGATAAAGGTGCCATCAAGGATAAAGTAGCTATTAGAGTTGAACTTAAGCTATATATGTTTCCTTATGCCTCATTGTTTAATTTTGTGCTTAATGTGTCCTTAGTCCCTATCGTTGGGGTTTTTTCCTCTCATGTATTGATTGTTGAGTAATATAGTTAAAAATATCAATATGTGGGAAAGTTGTTTTTTTTGCATTGTTTGTATATGAGGACCTCCTATTTGTTGTTATTAGCGAGCTATTTGTTGTTATTAGCGAGATGTATAGATATGTCCTTATTTCTATTGTTGGAAAATATATTTTCCATCAAACATTTTTCATCAGTGCATACATCTCTTGAAATTAAAATTCCATGCATTCATCTCTAAAATCTTTACTTGTGATTCTTGTTTCTTATTAGTTCTTAGGTCCATCATAAATTTCCATGATTTTTGACCTATTCTCACATCGATTAAAGATCAATTCACTTCATACACACCCTTGGTCATTTGTATACCTACTATTTTGGTTTTGCAATTCTTTTTTTCTTTGAATTTGACATTGTAGGCATGTCACTTTCATGGTTGGAGTTTTATTTGTTCAACTTGTTTGTTGCTTCGCTCCACTCACTTTAGTTGTCTTTATAAAATTATATTTCCACCTTTAACACCATTTTAAATCCTTCACATTTGTTAGGTATCTACACCTTATCTTCTTTTGAATAGGGAATCTTCACTGGTTTTTGAATTTTGTAGTGATTTGTTTAAGGCTTTCATCTCACTCTAAGAAAAGCTAAGTTCCCTACAACCTTGTTGGGGAAGATCTTTGTTCCTCTTTTAAATTTTGTATTACTAAGAGAAACTTTATAAAAAGAGGCTAACCACACACACTAGTAAATATCCATATGAACCTATGATCTATTAAGTGGTGAGACCTTCACTTCTTTCAATGTTGGATTTGTGGGGAATATTTTCTAAAAGAGGAAGCTTGGATTGGGTTATCATGTTATTTTCATTGTCAAATCTTTATAACACTCTTGTTATGGCCATACCCCTCCCAAAGACCATGTATAGGGGAAGCTCAAAGCTTCTGATGGTGCCAACTATTGTCTTGGAATGTATTATCTAGTACACACTTTTATTGTTTTTGTTTGAATAAAGAAGTTCCAAGATACTCATGATTGAATAGTTCCCTAGGAATGCTAATTATATTGGTTCTTTCAAAGTTGGATCATATGTTATGTCCCTCGAAGGAAAATAACTTCTGCAAACTAATGCCGAGATGGGTGAAGATAAAAAACTTCACATTATACTGAGGAAATCCTCTTCCTCGCAAGGGAATTATGCTCCCACTTCTCAAATATTTTAGTCATTGAATTCCATCAAATCCTTCCATTTTGGAAGGCTTGCTAACCATTATAATACACACATATATTCTCTTCAATCCTCTTGAAATTTGACTCCTAGGGATTCCAACTTCAATGGAGTATATTATGTTTCTAAGATGTCAAGCCGAGAAATAAGCCCACTATAATCAAATACAAACAATGGCAATAGTAGCAACAACCCACATGTATATGATGCCAATTCCCTTCATTCTTTGCAAAGCCACATACCCATAACATCAAACTAACATGAGGATCATTAAAAATACCTTAACTCTAAGATTAGGACTACAAAATTTAATTCAAATTGTAATTGAGGATTATATTTAGAGCCTTCAAAGAATTACATACAGGGAGATTACATGGGAGTAGTAAATAATAGCCACAACTACCTGGCGGTGGTCTCATCAATTCTACTTGTAGGAGTTTTTGTAACATAAATCATTTATGAGTGAAATTTTCACCTAAATCTATGTAGTTGACCAAGATAATTCCAGATTCCATAAGCTCTGTAAAGGTTGATGATGATGACAAGGAATTACATATGTTTGTTTGTAGTTCTAGCAATTTTCGATGTTTGAAGGAGGTTTCCACTTGTTGGGTGGAAGCAATTTTAGCATAGGAGATATCTCATGCTGAGACTTTGATAATATCATAGAAGATAGAGGGCCAACCACTCCTATCAATGATCAAATGGAGATTGGAGGCACTTTTTCTTATTGCTTACATTGTCTAAAAGGTCAGGTGTGAGGATTTCTATGCTAGTTTTAGGGTTGTCTAGCCATTGGAAACATGTTTAACATTTATTTAATCCTAATCCAAGTTCATAGATATTGTAATAGTCAAAGTTGTAACTTATGATAGAAAATATTTTTTTCACAATTGCATCTCTAGAGGAAGGTTATTATTTTTTCTATGTTGAAATGCATAACTTGTTCGAAATGTTTTTTGATATTCTTGGGAAAGTTTTGTGATTAGCGTTTGGGAAAATTATGGGTGATAAATGAGAAGCTTTGTTTAAAATTTTGTTATGGAATTCATGTGAATAAAGTAGGTCAAACTTGTCCATATAAGGCAATATTTGTTCATACTAGTTAGAAAATGCAGTTGTTTTGTACTACCTAGAAAATTAGTTATTGAGAATGCTAGAAGTTGTAAACTATTATTTGAAAACATAAATATGATATTCCTTGGAGAATGATTTACAGTGTCGACAACATTTTTTCCCAAGAAAGGAAATCAACCTCCCGATAAACCCTAGGGCTACAGTGAGGTTGTTGATACTAGGCCAACCCACAAGTTTACTCATTTAAGAGTTCACAAGGCTTGAAGCCAATGCAACAATATTCATAGGAATGAAGCCATGACAATAATATTTATGAAGGCATTGTAGCTCATCAACAAAAATATTTGTGAAGGCATTATAGTTCATCATGTCACTTGTGGGGGTTTGAACTTGGGTGTGGAATATAAAAACCATTCTTCTCAACTTCCATAGATAACCACAATTGGCAGAAGTGTGAACAATGTGCATAAACTACATTACAATATAATTACTCATTGTGTCAACTGGATTTTTTTAGATTGGAAAATTTGTTGACAGGAATTCTGCCATACCAGGATAAGTTTCCATAACTATGTTCAAATGTAGGTTATGTGAATACCTTTGGAGAGATAAAATTCACAATATTCAATGTCCATAACAATTACTTATTATGAGAGAGCTACAAGGAAAAATATAAATCTTAAAACATAAGAGTTTTAAATTTGTGTTGGTTAGAAGGGAAGCTAGATTCCATACATAACATTAAAGGAAAACAAACTTTTCTCTATAAATTCTTATCAGTAATTTTATCTATAAATGCTTGTCAATATCCAAGGTTCTGATGTTCTTGTTTATAAAAGGTATGAAGTTTACTTCTAGATTAGAGTTGTCATTTTGACAAGTTTCACTCCATGTTAATATCGTGTTGTTTTTCATTCATGATACTCAAACCACCAAGGCTCTCCAAGTTCACCTCAAGCTCTACTACGGCTTTTACACCAAGGTGACTGGGTGAAGCCAATGGGAAATGAAATGAGTCACAACCAGCACTTGTTATGATCAACCTAATCCTCAACATTGTCTTCCATAAACTTGTGCAAAATCAAAACAGATATGCAAGTGTCGTTGGAATTACTTGAGCTCTTATTTCTCACAAGCATGAGCTAAAGATTTCGGCTTAATGTCTTCTTCTTTTGGTATAGGTTGGGGTTGGTGAAACAATGTTGTTTTTTTTTATATATTTTCTTCTACTTTTCTAAATAAGTAGAAAAACAAAAAAAAGGACATACCATTACAGAATGAGATTTAACTTTCTAGAAACTATATTTTTTCATTTAATTTATTGAAACAAAAGTTAGAATGATTGAGAATATGCTACATTTCAAGGCCAAATTATTCCTAAAACACCTACTACTCGATTTCAGGCATAATACAAACATTAAAAAATTTGTTTTAGTCATGGAAAACTTTCAATAACTTTTCCTAAAATGAATTTATTTCGCTCCATTCCAAAGTACCCATCATTCCCACATGCATGGTGAGAAAATTACTTATTAGTCGCATTATAGAGACTAGGAAGTTTACTATTGTTTTAGCCTTAGAACACTTTCTAAATCTGTGCCTAAAATGAAAATGTTGCTTCATAGTGGAACTGGCTGGCACATATCAAAATTTCATTCATCTCATTTAATGCTCTTTAAAAAGTAATTGACAAATAAAATCAAGAAGTAACATTTATCTCCAAGACAATGTCATCTTGTAGAATTCATATCAACCCAAGACCTTGCAATATCAGAGCAGCCTTCTAGCGTCTTTTAAAAAAAAATTCAAGGTCCTCTGGCCATTTCCACTTCGACTTTTGAGAGTTTTCCTTCTTCATGATTCTACTCGTTGTTGGTGACTTTGGCAAGGATTACCATGTATGGCTAGAAGATGGTACTCAAGTCACTGTAAAGCGATGTAATCCTAGATTTGAATAGGGTCTCACTAAATTCCAGATAGAAATTAAGATGTTTTCAAAGCTTATCCATCACCACTGCCATCTTGTATCTCTAATTGGTTTTGTGAGGAGCATTCTAATATGATTATGGTCTATCAATAAATGGCTAATGGGACTCTTCAAAGTCATTTATATGGATCAAATATTCCTCCATTGTCATGGAAATAAAGGCTTAAGGTATGTATAGGAACATCCAAGGGTCTCCATTGCCTACATACTAGGGAAGCTCAATGTAATATTCATAGAGATGTGAAGACCACTAACATTTTTTTGGATGAGAATTTTGTGGCAAAGGTGGCAGACTTTATACTTTTAAATATTGGACCCACTTTGGATCAAACTCATGTAACTACTAGAGTGAAAGGTTATTTTGGGTACCTTGACCTTGAATACTTCCAAAGGCCACAACTTACAGAGAAATTTGATGTGTATTCTTTTGGAGTAGTGTTATTGGAGGTGTTTTGTGCAAAGCCAATTCTTAATCATGTTCTACCCAGAGAACAAGTCAATATAGAAAACTGGGCAATGCACTGGCAAAAAGAGGGCATGCTTGAAAATGTCATTAACCCTCACCTTGTTAGGATTATCAACCCTGGTTCTTTGAAAACACTTGGGTAGACTACCGAAAAGTGCTTGGAAGAGTAGGGCATTGACAAGCCTGCATTGGGAGATGTTCTATGGAACCTAGAATATGCATTTCAACTCTAGGAGATATCCATACAAAATGATCTAGATGAGAATAGTATAAATCATATCGCAAATGTTCCTTTGTGTTCCCCAAAGCTTGAGCCTTTTGATACTAGCGTTATTGACAGAGGTGTTAGTGGAAATGGTGATGATTCAAAAGATTCAACCGCAAGTGTTATGTTCTCACAATTGGTGAATCATCACAAAATTTTTTAAATTAGGAATGTAGCTAACTAAATGAAAATTACTACACAACTTTGTAGTTAATCAACTGGATCTATGAATCAAACAATAGAATCGAGCTTTATGTTGCAAAGTTCAAGCTTCAAAGGGAGCTATATCCATGCTATTTTATTTTTCATATTTTTTCCTCTGTCTGCCTGGTGTTTTGATCTTATATTATTTCACATTTTAAATGTTTATTTTTTAATTTTATATTATTTAACATTTGAAATGTTTATTTTTTGATCTTTTATTTTAAATTTCAAGCCTATAAAATGTATTAGCTTGCCTTGGGAAACTGTAAAATATCCCATGTCTAAGCTACATTTCACTTTTAAACTTTATATGCTCTTTTTTCCTTTTTTCAATGATCCATTAGGTGGAAATAAAAATTTGTGTAGACTTTGGAGATTTTGATGTTCTTCGCTACTAGCTTGATGGGGCCTGACCCAAGTTCTGAGTTATTTAGCCAAACAAATACCTACACTATTGGCCCTTTTAGCATCAACCTGCGGATTGTGGACTAAAGTCTCACCCAAAGCAGTATCAGGGGATGTTGGAACCAAGTTTTTGCATCCTTGAGATGTTTAAGGGGTCGATTTAGTCCAACTATGCCTACCTTCACGCAGATTACTTCGCACATTGTTCTGACCTGCGAGGCCTTCGCAATCTATTATAATTCCTACATGCAGCCCTAACCAGGGGCTGAGATGCTTTCACGCTACTATGGCAGTGATCTATGCTATTTCCCTAGACTACACCATGTCTCTTACTTATCTTCTTAAATATGTTAGTTAACTTCGCGTAAACATATACTTTATCTCGCATTCACTTAATTAGCACAATCATATATGTTCGTACATCATATAAACAATAGAAATGTAATTCATACTTGATACATTCAATGCAGAAAATAGGAAATAAATACACATGAATGATATAAAACTTCTATTTATTAATGCTTCCAACCGTTACAAACTTGACTCACCCTCCACACATAGCTGTAGGGGTCTGCGCACTTAGCTACGGACTACTAGGGCTCTACGCACTCAGTTGTAGAGCCTTCTCCTCCTCTATGACCAAAAACTAGACTTTACACTTTAGATATGACTCAACCTTTCATCCTTAGACTTCTGCCTCATTCTTTTACAACTTAGATCCTCACTCTACTTATACAATCCCATGGTCTACAGACCATGGGCAGATCTCTATAGCTGACCTTAGATTAAAAATTAAGGGTGGACAACCCTATGACTCATCTACAAGCTACACACTCCGTGCCCATAAAATGTGGAGTCTTTTCATCAGAGTTACAACTTATGACCAAAATTTGGGCTTTAAGCCCTAAAAGTTCCTTTGGGGGATCCCGTGCCAAATAGAGCCCCAACACAAACATCATGACTCGCCCTCGAGTCACTCTATCGATGCAGAGATCTTTGCACGAATACCTCCCAACTCTGCCTGGATCATTGCAAGATCGGCAACGCACTAAGTAGTCGTCTGTTGTACCTCCTAGACATGTTGTTCAGAGACTGTTGTGGCTAAACTGCTTTCCTGAACTTGTTCTTGTGTACCTTGCATCTGCATGAGCTTTGCTTCAATAGAGGCTGTAATGAAGAGGAAGTAGAGAGCTGTAATTTAGGTGATTCAGTAGCGCCTAAATTAGTCAAAATTTCAAAATTCTTATCAGCTGATCTAAAGGTTAAGTATGTTGAGTTGATGAAAAAGTTTATTGATGTTTTTTCATGGAGCTATGCTGATCTAAAACAGTATGATCCTTCAATAATACAACATACTATCCCAATCAAGGAAAATGAGAAGCCTTTTAAGCAGAAACTAAGAAGAATTAATCCTCTTCTTATGCCACTTATTGAGAAGGAAGTGAAGAAGCTTTTTGATGCAAAGATTATTGTTCCAATTAGATTTTCAAATTGGCTTGCTAATCTGGTACCAGTGAGGAAAAATAATGGGGAGATAAGGATTTTCATAGACTTTAGAAATTTGAACAAGGCTTCATTAAAGGACAACTATCCTCTTCCTAAAATGGATTTTATTCTACAAAATATTGTTGGCTCTCAAAGAATGTCAATGTTAGATGGTTTCTCAGGATACAATCAGATCCTTGTTCATCCAGATGATCAGGAGAAGACAACCTTCACCACACCATGGGGCACATTTATGTATGCCAAGATGCCTTTTGGCCTCATGAATGCAGGGGCGACTTTCCAGAGGGCTATGGACATTGCTTTTGCTGAGGAAAAAGATAAATCAGTGGTGGTATATCTTGATGATATCACAGTCTTTTCAAAGAGGGAAGAGGATCACTTAAAACACCTTGAAAGGATCTTGTTAAAGTGTAGGAGGTTCGGTATTTCCTTAAACCCAACCAAAAGCATTTTTGCTTTGACTTCTGGTAAGTTACTTGGGCATATCATTTATGAAAAAGGAATTAGGATTGATCCTAATAGAGTCAGTGCTATCTCAAAGTTGGATTTGCCAAGGAGCAAGAAAGAGGTTCAATCTTTTCTTGGTAAGGTTAATTTTGTTAGAAGGTTCATCCCTAACTTTGCTGAAGTAGTCAAACATATCACTAAAATGCTAAAGAAAGGAGCAGACTTTAAGTGGACAGCTGAGGCAAGGAAGTCATTTGAAGAAATTAAGAAAGCACTCACTCAAGCACCGGTTCTTATTAGCCCTGATTTCACCAAGGAATTTCTAATTTTCACATTTGCTTCTGAGGATACAGTTGCTGGAGTCTTATTGCAGAAAGGGAGTCAAGGTATTGAACAGCCCATTTCCTTTTTTAGTAAGACACTGGCTAATGCTGAATTGAAGTACAATATTTTGGAGAAGCAAGCATATGCATTAGTGAAGGCAATCAAGGATTTTAGAATTTATGTGCTACATTCTCATGTTATTGCATATGTGCCAAGTGCTGTCATTAAAGACATTCTTACACAAACAGACCAGGATGGAAAAAGAGGAAAATGGATAGCCAAGTTGTTAGAATATGACATTGAAATTAGACCCACCAAGTTGGTGAAGGGTCAAGGGTTAGCAAAGCTGTTAACTCATTCAAATTTGGACAGTAGTGAGATCAATTTTAATGCAGAAATATCAGAAATTTCTGAGATAGAAGAGGAGTTGGTTCAAATCAATGAAAAATTTCTGACATCAGAATGGATATAGGGATTGCATTGTTTACAACACAAAGAAGCCCCTGATAATCTTTCCAAGTCTAAAGGCTCGGTTCACCAAGCTCAAATCTCTGAGATACTTTGGTATATGAGCAGAATGTGTGTTGGAAAGATGCAGGTGGGATTTTGCTAAATTGTCTCATTGAGGAAGAAGCTGAGAAGGTAATTGATGAGTTTCATAAAGGAGATTGTGGAGGCCATCACTATTGGAGAGCTACTGCAAATAAAATTCTGAGAGCAGGGTATTTTTGGCCAACTATGTTCAGAGATATTTATAAAAGAATAGCTTCATGTCATGAATGTCAGATGTTTGAGGGCAAAATAAAGCTTATGCCTATGCCATTGATCCCTATCTATGTTGAAGCCCCCTTCCAGCAATGGGGATTAGATTTCATAGGTGAAATACATCCTCCTTCATCAGGGCAGCATCGGTGGATTCTCACAGCCACTGATTATTTTACAAAGTGGATAGAGGCGGTACCAACCAGGCAAGCAAATGATTTAGTGATTATTTCCTTTTTAGAGAACAACATCTTGGCAAGGTTTGGATTGTCCACTCAAGCTCATCACAGACAATGCTCAGGCTTTTAAGTCCAAAAGAATGATAAATTTTTGTCATCAGTATCATATTTCCCTTGGTCACTCCACAGCTTATTATCCACAGGGAAGTGGTTTGGCTGAAAGCTCAAATAAAAGTCTTGTGAGGATCATCAAGAAACTGCTACAAGAAAACAAAAAGGCTTGGCACTTAAAGTTGAAGTATGCCTTGTGGGCTGATCGCATTTGTACAAAAAGGTCTATTGGAACATCACCTTATGAGCTTGTGTATGGTGCAGAGGCTATTTTCCCAACATCTCTTGGGGTACCAGTTATGAAGTTAATCCAAGGACTAGAAGAAGAACCAAATGCCATACAACACAGAATCAATCAGTTGATAGCTTTGCAAGAAAAGAGAAATGAAGTGTTTGAAGGCCATCAGCAAAATCAGAATCGGGTCAAGAGAGCTTTTGACAAGAACATTAAAGATGTCACGTTTCAGATTAATGACAAAGTCTTGAAGTGGGAATCTAGAATTGAGTAAAAGGGCAAACATGGAAAATTTGAGAATTTATGGAAGGGGCCATATTTGATTTCAGCTTACCATGGGAGTAACACCTATATTCTGCAAGAGGTTGATGGATCACCATATGCTGGAGGACCTGTTAATGGCAGGTTCTTAAAGCATTACAATCAGTGAAAGTCTACCAAGTATTCCATGATCATTGTATATAACCATTTTATGAACGTTTTCTGTTAAAAAATAACTGACAAGCTGAACAGGAAGAGTTTAGCCCGAGGTGAAGGCCCACAAAGTTTGAAAGGGATGCTTATCAGCCGTGTGTGAGTGCAATAAAATGGATAAAGGCACTGGTGCTACGAGTTCTTAGTGTACTACAGGAGCACACTATCCCAAGTGGAGCCACTGTTATCACTTAGAACCACAGTCCACGTATGTCCAAAGTTTCATATAAAAAAAATTTGTTTAAGTGAATAGGTTTCTATGTGTGTCACTTTGAAATTAGAATTTCAAAAGGTATTGATGTGAGTCCTTGTGAAAAACCGTTAGATACTCTCCATCATTATTGTTTAAGGCATGTCTTGTCTTGTTTGCATCATTTGTATTTTGCGCAGTTTCGCAGCGCAATCTGATTGGCCAATTTAGCTGCGCAATGATGTTTCCACCTTTTCGCAGCGTATCATTTACCAGCCATTTTGTAGCGCATTTTGTCAATTCATAATTGTCTGCGCTACGAAATCGGGGATTCGGGATTTTTGTAGTGCGTTTTCTTGAAATGTCAAGTCTGGGGGGATGAGTCATTAGGTCCGTCCACATTTTGTTAGTTGATGTCTTCTCCAGGTCATGATAGGTTATCATTCCGCCATAAGGTTTAGGATCACGCACATGACAATCATTCTAAGAGATTTTATGAGATATGGTTGTGTCATAAGGTGTATTCATGGTGCGTAAACATGCCTGCTGTATGACGAGTTTTTTTTAAAGAAAACGCAAAGAAGCCCGAGTTTTCATTTAAAGGGATCATTGCAAGCGAGCCTGCACTCCAAAGCCGAAGTTGTTTTTGAATTGTAGCTGTTGTTAGTTCTCTGTGTGAAGATATTCGAAGCAAGATGGAGAAAAGAGGACATCGATCCGGTAGGTGCCTAAGAACAGAGCCAGAGGGGCTTGATCTTACACTCAGAGATGAAGGTGTAGCAAGAGCCTTTAAAAATGTTGGTTGCTGGAGGTTTTGCGAAAAGTTGAAGGGAGGACATGCAGAGGTAACGAAAGCTTTTGCATTGAATTTTACTGGCTTGAATTCTAAGGTGTCAATGCTAGAATTTCCTGTGTCTCCACAAGCCATTTCTATTGTCACTGAAATTCCGAGAGGAGGACAAGAGTGGTTCAAAAATTTTAAATTTGACATGACTCCCTGTAAGGAATTTTTGAAAGAACAGTATGTAAATGAGGACCTCACCAAAGCTGTGCCAAGGAGTTACGTAAAAGAACATTATGCTCTGCTCCTTACATGCATCCAGAAATACCTAACATGCGAGGGGAGGTACACCAAAGTTTATTCCTATCATTTCAAACTCTTGTTGCATTTCACAGGTAAAGCATCAATAGACATCCCTTTCTACTTGTTCAGAAGTCTTAGTAAAATGTGTGACAAAGTCCAGTTAAAGAAAGATGATTGTGAAACATCCCTATTTCACCATGGTTTAGTAAAGTTGCTGGTGTTAGATGGTTTGCAAAAAATTGGTAGAGATTGGGATTCTTTTATTTTTATGGCCAGCTTTCAAAGCAAGACAGGTCTCACTCCATTGCCAGTTAGGGAAAGAGAAGGAAGAATTGAAGAACCTACTCTGGCTGAGCTCAGAAAGGAGGTGAAAGACCAAAAGAAGCTCAAAACCAAGTTGAGTAAATCAGAGAAGTCTGTGGTTATAAAGGAGACACCTAAGTCATCAAAGGAGAAAATCAAGCACCAGAAAGATGCACCAGGGTCAAGTGGAGTTGAACAGGTGACAAGAGTCAGAACCAGAAGTCAGTTAAGTAGAGAAAAAGGCAAATCAATAGCTGTGGAAAAAAGCCCTATATCAAAAGCTAGTCTAAATGATTTGCTTGAGGCAATTGATTTTGAGCAAGCTAAATCAGTGCAGGTTGAGTCAATGCCTATTGACCTAACCCAGTCATCACCTGATAGCACCAAAAAATCAAAGGCCTCAAAAAGGTTAAGGTTTGAGGAACCTGGTAATGAACTTATGTTCAAACCACGAAGGCCAATCACCAGGAGGCAAATCAAAGTAGCTGAGCAATTGCACAAGGAAGAGAAATTAAACAACTGCCTAAAGCAAAGAAAGCAGAGGAAATGAAAAGAAAACCATACACAAGAAGGCAAGCCAAAGAAATGGAGAAGCAGCTACCCAAAACAGAAAAAAACAAAAGAAATCAAAAAGAAAGATATGGATAAAAAGGTCTCCATTGCCAAAGAAACCAAAACTTCATCTTCAAAGGAACAATGGGAGGCAGCTGAGGAAGAAATGGCTAATATGGAGAAATTTGTAGCAGAAATTGCAGCCATGGAAAAAGAGGTTGCAAGACTAACAGCTCAGCTAAGTAAGTTAGCTGCCAAATAAAATTGCAAATTTTAAAAGTCAGGTGCTACCCCAAGATTTTGTTTTATTTTCTTAAGTTCATTGGTTTTTTGAGGCATGTAAGCACGACATATAAAAGGAAGATAAATTAGGAGTTTTGAAGCCAGAAGCGAAGTTGTTGCAGTCACAAAGGATATTGATAAATTTATTGAAGACTGTATTTTTGAAAAGAACAGCAGTTTCGTAGCGCGCTACGAAACTACTGTAGATGACTGTTTTGTAAGAAAACAAAATGAAGTTGATGCTGAGGTCAGAAAATTTTGAAAGGAATGCCTCGAGGGTAGGAAAGAGACCATACAAGGCTATCTAAGCATTCAAAGAGTGACAGGTGAAAGTGTTGGAGCAAAAGGTGAAATATTTTGTTTTTTGCTAAAGTCTTCCTAAAGCTACTTTATGACCGAATTATTAGGGTTCTGGTAGGGTTACCGGAATTTTGGGTTGGACACCTGTTCAGTTCACAAAGCATCCAGATCATAAGGCATATGGTGTTATGCGTGGTTATTAAAGGTATTAAATAGTTTGAAGCATTTTCTTTTGGAAATGAAGACTGATGGAAGGCAAGGACCGTGAAAACAGGGCACACATCTTCACCAATTAATGAGTCATCTGCACAGCTAGTATCTGAAGCAGCTTATTTAGTGAATGCCTCTTCAATATATCTCGGCCACTACAGAAAGGATACAGGTGTCAAAGCTCAAGAAAGGCATCATGCACACGAGGAGATAGAATTAGAGTTTCAATATGATTAGGACTCTATGTATTTACTGCACAATACCTTATGTATTTAATAAGTTTGTTTAAGAATAGATAAGGTTAGTTAATGCTAGGCCATCGAGCTCCCCTCATGCTGGAGGAGGAGTCTCAAGTAGTTTGAGTTTTGTTTTCCTATATATAGGAGAAACTCTGATGTAAGTGGGGTTGGAGATTTATGATAAAAACAGAGTTTTCATGTTGGCTTATGTAAAAATACTTTGACAGTAATAGAAGCAGTACTTTTTCTTCCCAAGATTCATCTTATGTTTCAAATGCTCAGAGTATATGTGGTTTGGTCTTTATTCTTCTTGTTTTACAGTTCACTAAATATGCAATCACTCTGAATTCACCTAGTGCTCTGACTTCCTGTGTATGTTTTTTGAATTGAGGTTCTTCTTGAGAAATGTTCTGAGTGTTGAGACATTATATGCCTTGGCTTCCATGATTGAGTAGCTAATAATTTACTGCAGAAGTGTATGACTCCATGAGCCCAATGGAAGAAGTCTAATTTTGTTGTTCCAACCAGCTTAAACGTCATATACTGTTTAAAGAGTTAGCCATCTTTTCTTGCCCTTAATGCATATCAAAAATCTGTGAGAGAGCCCTCTCTGACTAAGGAGGCTAAACCTTAGTCTAAAGCCTGGTCTGAAACAGTTTCATGAGATCTTACTAAGTAGTAGCCCTTAGTACATGATTTTATGATAACAGGATCATCGCGACTGTTATTAAAATAACCGCGCTGACTGGTGGATGATAGTGTGACTGGTGCGCTGCCAGCGCAGAAGCACATGGGTTTTCCGCGCTGGTCGAATTTCACAAATAGCGCACCCTCCGCTTGTGTTATAGCGCGTTGACCAGACCTCTTCTGTAATTGAGATGCGATGCCAGCGCGCCAGCCCAGTTATGCACCCGTGTTGATCCTGTTTGGGCGAGTTTGTTCTAACAGCCAGCCTTCCAGATGACTCCAGACCTGGTTGTTGGCTTTGTAAAGGTCGCCCTCCTTTCTATGGCATGTCTGTTCGCCTGGTCACCCACTTTTCTTGGGGGTAAGCTCATCCTTTCACTCTTCATGGAGACTCCTTCTCCTATATAAGCCTCCACCATTGCCATGAGCAGCTAGTTTTTTACATATAGTTTTTGACATATAGACTTTAACATAGAGGAATTCATAGTGCATTAGTGCTGCTCTTTGTAGGCATTTGGTGTGTTGTGTGTGAGGATTGCTTTAGAGCTTAAGGAAGGTTATGAGTTTGTTTCCTTGTGTGAGAGAGATACCTCTTTGACTTGGGAGATCTACCTTCAAAGGTGAATGCTGATGAGACATGATGGCTGGACCCTCTAGAGAAGGACTCAGTGTCAGAACTTTGGTTGTACCTTACTCTATTTCTGATTAATAAAAGATAGATGACTACTGTTATGGTTCCATTCTCATTTGTCTTATGATGATCAATGTGAATTACATCCTTTCTGACTGATGTATAGTTGTTTTTAGTAGATTTTACGCTTGTGTTTGTCTTCACTTTGCTTGTGCAGGTGTCTGCCCACGAGGATAGTGGAGGATTGTGATCGGCTGGAGCGAAGGAGCGAGAGTGGCATCTCTTCGTCAAACATAGCGCTGGAATCCAAGTAGGTGTTTTTTACCCACTTGTTAATTGCAACTAGGAACTTGCAGAGTAGCATTGATTGATTGTTGCTAGACCCCTTTTGGGCTAGTAGGGATCGCCTCTATCCGTAGAGGGGATTTACCTCTCCAACACCATGTACAACCCAAACTTTAATGTGTCATCCTTAACCATATACACAACCGAACCATTTAATGTATGCCCCCCATATATACCACGACCCAATCAATGGTGTAGTGATTATGGGGGCGGACTGCCCAATGTGGACCCAACCCCCCAAAGCAAAATAAATAAATTTTTTAAAGAAATGAAATATGGGTAAATATGGAGGGGTCAAGGTTTGACCACCTGACCTCCTCATTTAAATTCAGAAATTTTAACCACTACGCCAAACAGATTCATTGGTTTATCCACCCTCAAATGTATATAAAAAAAATCATTTTTCCCAGTGAACCAAGCATGGAGGAACCAGGAGTGCACATGGAATTTAAGGTGATAATTTTTTAATTAATTTATTGTAGGTGGAACCATGATTGAGCGAAATTCTCAGGAGGGTGAAATTTTTGCAGTGCCCAAATTGGACAAATTTTATGTCGATATTACACCTCTCAGTGACACAAACCCAATGGCGCAATCAGTTTCCTGATCTGAGCAGCCAATTTGCAGAGGACCTAGAGGAGGAAATTTTTGAGGAATCTAGGGGGAATCTAAAAGATTCATTAAGCCCCTGATTTCCACTTTCTCAGAATTCATAAATTTTGCAGTTGATTTTTCACTATTTGATGCCACAAATCTAATGGTGTATTCACATTTTCCATTTTCTCATTTCATTTTTCGGCCAGCTTTCAAAGTGGAGTGCAGGTGTCAGCATTCATGTGCAAGCAACCATTTCCATGAGATTCGATGCAGCAAGATTGATGGTACGTCTAGCTTCAGCAGTTTGACATCCTCTTCTTCAGATGGCCTCAAGATGTGAGGTATATGCAGTGTCTTCATTTACTTCTTTTACTATGCATTGTGCAGCACAGATCCATGTTTGATGTTTGATGAGGGATCTTGTTTCTTACTTGTTTTCATGATTCCTACTTGATGTGATGCGGAATCATCTGTGGGATGTACTTGTTGTCATGATTCGTCATGTTTTGTTTGAGATCCCTTTGTTGTTATGTTGATGGGATACTCATGTGTTTCCATGTATGATTGCATTGAAATCCCTTTTATGCCATGTTGGCAGGATGTTCATTATAATCATGCATGAGTTTGTGTCATACTGATAGGAGTTCTTTTTGACTGAAAGTTCATGTAGCGGAACATCTCTTGGAGCCACTCCTACGTGAGGGCATTTTCTTGGTATGATAGTGACGCCATCACCTATGTACATCATCACTATTGATAACACTTAATGCAACGGCCTACACCATCTTGACACTGGGGCCCGGAGACGCAGTCCCTCTTGGACGAACTCCGATATCAATGGCTTATGTTTTCATTTGTTGATGAATGTCATGTTCCTCTTCTTTACAACATGCACATGTATTCATTTATGTTCTTTTAAAAATGCAATTTAACACATCACCAAAGTAAAAGGTCTTGGAAGGGTCCTTTGTCACACCCAGACCCAGATCATTAAGACTTATAGAAAATGAACCATAATTTTTAGAGGATAAAATGGTCTAGGGACCATAAACTGGAGGCAGAGTATCTAACATAAATAAACCAAAGCATATAGTCTCCACTATCCACGGTCCTAACAAAATTGAAAACCCTTTTTTACGAAAACACCATCAAAACTCCATCAAATTCTAATGGTGCTTTTTATACTAAAATGCTCAGTAACCTGGGCATTTTAAGGCCTCCTCCTTGTCTAGACAGTGACCAGTGACCCATTTATCAACCTAGTTATATCGAACTTACGCGATCTCATTGGATCCTGACATGGAGTGTACTCGATATTATAGAACTCAAATGTCATGTCCTTTGAAGTCTCTTTGCCCCAAATTGCATAATGCACTTCAAAAGAAGAAATTATCATAGTTAAAGAATTACATCCCACGTTGGCCTTGCTCAATGTAGATGCTTTAAATGTTGGAGAAAATGTATTCTAACACCCACCCAAGAGGCTGAAAAGAGTTATGGTGCAACAATAAATCAACTCTCAAATTTGTTTTACTAATATGTTTTATTTCTAGTTTCAGATCCATTTGAGGAATCCACCTATAGTACATTTTGAATCAAGGTGTTTCATCCAAATAATAATTCTTCTTCATGTTTTTTGGAGCTTTGAATTGAAATTTCATGCTTTGCCTTGCTCTTTTTTTTTTATAATAACCACTATGATTGTGGAATTTTACTTACTTTTTCATTTATTTATGTGCAAAAATAGATGGAGTTGTTTTATAAAATTGCTAACGGTGAAGAAAATTCTATCATTGGCGTGGTCAAGTGTTGATAAGGTTGTACATTTGCTGAAATTCGTGATGAAATTATGAATGATGAAATCATTGGATACCCTTTTAATTTTATCCAAGATGGAACAAGTTTAAATACAAAGCAAGAGAAAAAATGGAAATTTTGTACAACACTTGTAGGCATCAAGAGGAAACTAGGCACATTTGATGTGGAAGAAAAGTGTTCAAATGTAGTGGAAACAATACCAATCTTTGCAAACATTGAAGTGAATGTGTAGGGACCTATGCATAAACAACCAAGAATTGAAAATATGTCTTTTTCAGTGGAACAAGCCATAGTTGTTGATCCTAGTGCATTGGCATCTTGGGAAAAAAGAGTTAAAATTTTAATGGAAGATTTTGTCAATGAGAAAATTACTCTCAAAGTATATTAAAAAAAGGGGGAATCTAAAATAAAGATCCATTGTGAAATTTGTGGCATTGATTATGGAATAGGTGATGTATCCTTAGCAGAGTGAACAACACGTAACTTCAAAAACCATCATATGAAAACAAGGGCCCATCAACAATGCCTATCAATGCCAAGTGGCAGTGAAATTCCTTCATGTAATGAAGTACAACAGACATTGATGGTTGGAGATCAATTTCATATTGATCAAGAAATCAAACTTCTAGATGATTTAAACAAGTCAAAAGAGCCTAATTTGTTCAAGGTGGTGGAAGCAACACTTGCAGACTATAAGGACATGAAAAAAGTGAGAGTGGAATGTACACGATGCAATAAATGGTTTTGTTTAGTGCCGACAAGTGGTAATATTGTCAATTCTCTAAATGAACACATGAAATCAAAGAAGCACACTGCTACTACTACAAATTAGGGTTCACATGAGGAGATTGGGCTGAGGAGTGGCACGGTTGGGAGACCCAAAAAGCCTACCAATGATAAGTCCCAACAAAGTTTGACTAGGTTCTTGGTCCCATTATCACCATCAATATTACATAGGGGTTCTACAAGTGAAAATCCTTCTACTTTAGGTGTGTTAATTAACAACATAGACTAAACTTGAATATGAATTTGTATATTATTTTATTTATCTTCTTCAAATTTATTTGTTTGTTGTCATGTTATTACAGCTCAATTATCTCCCTTGTTACTACAATGTTGGGGGTAGTGGTATCCTTATATTGATAGAATCGGGGAGAGATTGGAAACAAAGGTCCTAATGGATGATCAAAGGGGTGGAAAATTATGGGCCATAGAGAAGCATACCAAGATCATGTTATGTTATGAGGGTATTGAATGTCGTATTGATGGTACATATAGGCATATTCATTTCCAGAGGTTTCTAAAGCAGGGATCCCATTTGATTCATTAACATGCGACTTTTCCAGAATGTGATGACTTTAAGATGCAATTATATTGTGAATCAATGTGCACCAATAAAAGAAGTGAACGAGATACAAGAAAATGTAGAAGACTCGACTATTTGACTCATACTGAATTGAAGAATGCTGCAAGGGTTACAAATTCTAACCATAGATCAACAATGGGATCTCTTTGGTGGAGAGGACAAAGGTTGCTTCACTCTCTATTAGAATGAGATCCCTAAAGGAAAAGTTGTTTGAATCGATAGAAAGGAAGGATGTCTTTAGGTTTTGCAAGGATGTGTGTGAGGCACATAAGAAAGGAAAATTACAAGGTAAAGATGCAATTTGGGAATTTGTCAAGGATATTTTTCATAGTTGATGCATGCAAAAGTAGGGAGAAGGTATAGTACATCCATAAAATTCCTTTATGAGATGATCACGTTATGGGGAGGCCCTAGATTACATAGCTTTATTATCTTGAATCTAGATGGTCCTTCAATATCTATGACTTTAAGGCAAGTTAGAAAGTCATTAACGTATATCCCAAGGAAGCACGAGCATATTTTTGAGGCAATCGGAAACTTTTATGCTTCTTATAAACCAAGCATGTTATAGATGGCCCAATTCTTGTATTTATCGTTGAAGATGAAATAGTTGTGAAAAAATATGATAGGTGGGTAGAAAAAAGTGATACACTGGTGGGGTTTTGTGGTACAAAAGAAGAACATCAATGCCAATCACATTTCTTGGTGAGAGTTGGTGATGGAGTTGTAGGCTATGAGATTATAACATATTCTTTTAAGAACAATGTTATTGGCCATTATGCACATGTTATTATTGCAAACCCTTTACATGAAAGGCTTCCTCATTTGGTTGTGGTTGTTCATCCAACATGCAATAAGTTCAATGCAATTTTTTTTTATCAACAATGGGAAAAGGTAGAATCTATGTGGAAGAAACACGTGGAAAATAATTTGGGACCTATTGTTGGTCATTCCTCAAATGGGGATAGCAAAAGATGGCAGCTTATGTTGAAGGATTATTCTTCAACATCAGGTCTTCGATATCAAATTCCTTGGGAAGGGTGGAGGCTAACCGGGTTGCACAATGGTTGCAATGTAACAGGATTGCATGACCAATATTACATCCACAACGACAAAAAGCTAGTGAATCCTTTGTTTAACGGTCGACAAGAATTGGTTTTAGGAAATGATTACATAAGTTTTGGTCATGTCAGAATGGTTTATCACACTTTTAAAGTGGATGATCACAAGCTTAAGGGTGAAGATATATAGAGGATGGATCGACAAAATTGGGGATTTGCACAACACATAACTTCAAGGAATGTTCAAAGGTGTTTGAAAGAGTTGAGAAGTACACCAAGTGGAAATTTAGAGAGGACACTATCTACAGAGACTTATCTAATGATTGTTGTTGATTACATTGACAACTTTATGTCTCATAGTTTGAACCTTTGGGAAAAGGAGTGAAATTCTTCACGAGTTCACCGTTTCTTCACATTATGGTTATGTTAGGTACATAAACAATCTCATACTAATGTAAACATAAATTTCATCAGCAGAGATGCATATCAAGATTTTAAAATTTCTTGCCATTTTTTAGTTTTGTTGATGATATTGTTTCGAGATCATTATTCTAACTTTCCATGTGTTTTGCACTTGACTAGGTCAAATGTATGTGATAACTTCTTTAGTAAAGTTGATGGGATGGTTGGAGTGGAAAGGGCCTATGATTTCAATGACTTGCTTCATGCTGCTGGAACCCTTAATAGAGTTTCTAAAGAAGAATCAAATCCCTAAGGGATTCCTTTTAATAAATCTCATAAGAAGCAAGAAAGCATTTGGACTAGATTACACCAAGAAACAATGCAAAACATTGATATATTGTTGCAATATGATTCAATATCCACAGACGCTAAAATTGTAGAAGCTCTTAAGATTTGATTGAAGGATGCACAAGACATTTTATCAACTCTTGGAATGCAACTAGAAAATTACACTCAATCTTCTTGGTGGGTTAAACCATGGACAGAGGATCAAAATTATCCAACATTCCAAATTGTGGATGAAGTAGTTGATGCTTCTCCATCGAGTTGTTCCAAATCTATATTCCAATCTCCATCATCATTGGTACACAATGAAAGTGAATTGCAAATAATGGAAAGTGAGTGGAGACATGAGTTGGAAGGAATTTTCGATTCCATTGATGAAAATAGAAGAAAAATGATAAAGCCAGGGGTGGATCTTAATGGTAAGGATATGTTTAAAGCATGTTTTGTTAGTCAATTGAATGGAAATTTGACATTATCCAAAGATAGGTTGACAAAAGTGAGGAATGGGGTCTACTTTACGTGAGATGGGAAGGCTCCACAAAAGGGTGTTTCAATTGACTTTGGAATTGGATCAGATTGTGGGGTGTTGTTTGAAAGCAACTCAATTCCCCCCACTGAACGTACTGCAAGAAAAGGTGTTCCTTGAAGTAAAAAACAAGGCGTTTCTTGTGGAACGTGGTACATTGGAAGGGTTCAAAGAATAAGGAAGAAGGATGGTAATAGGGTGTTTTATTACCATAATGACATTGACCTTTTGGATAGATTAGAAGGCATCGAGCTTCAATTATGTTGGTATAGTAGAATAAAGGGACAACACATGTATAAGCATGATTTGATAGATCATGCTTTTGTACAACTTGAATATGTTATAGCAATCACAAACTTATCATACAATGTTAGGAATGATACATACAAATTAGAAGAATGTGATTACAAAGTTTTTTCAGATTTTGTGAAAAATTTGAACAAGGTAGATTTTCAAAACATTCTACTTTCTCTTTCCTTATGTATTTCCATATGTTGGATCATTTATAAATAATTATTGGTTGTATTTTTGTTGATTTGTTCGTATGAATCTGATGTTAATTTTTTACTTTTTGGTTTTAGGTCTAGTGAATAGTTCAAATGGTGAATGTTCGGGATAACTCAACCTTTTTTTGCTACCTACTTTTTGGTCTAAGTCTCTTTCACTAGTCATTCATCCTTTTGTAGTTGTCTTTCATTCAAATGTTAATTTGTTCCCTCTAAAGTTGGTCCATTTAATCATGAAAGACAAGAAGAGGTGGTTCCTTTTTCATGAATATGTTTTGTAGATAAGTATGTGGTTCTTCTCACTAATTTTAACATTTTCCTTGAATTTTTAGATTAATGATTCTCTTTCTAGAAAGGATATCAAGGATTTGATGGTACGAGCTTCAGTCATGATGGTTTCTGCTCACTCAAGTCAATAAATTTACACCAGAGCAATGTCTAGCACATGAAGTGCATTTTATTTTGAATGTTTATGTGGTAGTTGGCTTTCCTATTTTTTAAATAGGACATATAAATCAGAGTCTATAGTTCAAATGTGCCATCAGTGTCTTTTTGGAAGTATTTATGTTTTGGCCATACGCATGGTGTCTACAACAGTTAAATTGCACTTAGTTATTATTTTCAATTGAGTCCTCAATCATATTTTGGGCATTTCCTTTCAGTGCTTTCAATAAATGACATTAACATTAATTACTATCTGTAAAGGATTTTGGACATGTGATGGTAGTCTTTTTTTAATTATTTGCAACTTTATTGAGATATCTGCTTCTGGTAGATTGTTTGGGTGATGGCACTTTGCTTTCTTATTTTTCCAACATTGATATACATGTGTTTGATGGGCCTTGGAATGTGTGTGTATCATCCAAGGGCTATTTTAAGGTGAATGGTATCTGATTTTTTGCAACTTTTGGATTGACAAGAATTTGATAGGGTGAATGGTATGCAAATTTTAATTGATTTTATTTTTCCAAAGAAAGAATGCATACGTTTCTATTTC
The DNA here is from genome assembly GCA_000404065.3 of Pinus taeda. NCBI lineage: Eukaryota > Viridiplantae > Streptophyta > Pinopsida > Pinales > Pinaceae > Pinus > Pinus taeda. The sequence goes on along the minus strand of APFE030827586.1, from coordinate 17,614 downwards.
ATGGTTTGGAAAAGGAAAATACATAGAAAAGTGCTTATAGAATGACATATCACCTCCAAAAAGGGAAATAAGGCCACTTTGTGGCCACTTTTCACAAAATTTCTTACAGAATATACTTATGATCTCCCAGGAACACAACTAGAAGAAAAAATATGCATTGTTGAGCGAAGCAGGTTTTCAATGGGAGGTGATGTAGAGCTAGTTCCCAGTTTTTTGTTGCTTATTGGTCTCTCGATCATCCCAGAATCTCCAAGATGGCTGGTAAAATTTTAGAATTCCTGAATTTATGTTTAAGGTCAGGATCATGCTCAGTTATGGATTCCTTATTAGTTTTGGAGGGGTTTGATTGTTCAATAGTTACTGAATGCTTTTTGTTTGTCTTTTCAGCAAACCAAAATTGGAATTGAAAATAAGGCGGTGAAGCCCAACAGGCCCATGGCTAGCAAAGGTATTTTACAATATTCTCTTTTCCAAACCCCATACTAGAACCTAATATCAGCAAATATGTAGTACATCTTTATTAGTGTTTATATGAATATCAATGGCTCTATATGACTAGTGTAAAATAGAGATCGATTTGATAGAGGTTATATGCATGCTTTGTGATGTAGTGGTGATGCGGGCCAAAAGGACGCCTAGTAGGGTTTTATCAGACATTGGGAAACTAGGGTGCCATTCTTCAAAACCCAATGGGGGTGATGAGATCAAGCTAAAGTAAGCAGACATTTTCATTCCTAGAACATATGTGTTTTTTTTTTTTTTTTGCAAAACCCCTATGTAGTACTCATGTTTTATCAGCACATAGTGGAAACTTCAGTTTTATAATGAAGTTTTGATTGTGAGCTTAGCATCTCTGGTCAAGCATTTTTCTCTAGCCATATGCTTATTCATGAATTTTACACCATCTTCTGGCTGGGGTTGATGAAAAAAAATGTGTATGTGATGCTTTAGGTGCGTAATTCTATGTCCACGGGAAATCTAGGAAGCAGAATCAGTTTGTTAATAAGAAAATGCCAAGGTAGATTCATCTTCCCAATATGATTCTCTAGTCGTTTGCAGATACTTTGGTGTTTTTACCAATTAGAGTTAACAATTAGAATTGGGTGTGTAGGAGGCTTAATATCGATGTCAAGAATACGAGTGCTACAACAAAGTCATCGTCCATGGTATGTACATCATCCATGGTTTTATAAATTGTGTGTCATTAAACAACTGTCTGATTTATTTATCATATATCAATCCCCAGATGTTAGTATGCAAAATGAGGTGAATGACATGAGTTCACTACTACTGGGCTTTATACGTTGGCCTCTCTTTCAAATCAGTAACTACGTGTGGATATATTGAGGTCAATAGTAGGGTTCTTTGATTGCCTGTTTAGTTGAGATGGTTTACATGTATTTATTTTACTTATGTTGGTTTTGTTTTGCTGCCATTCAACCAATGGGGCCACAGAGGAACAAATATGAAAAGGGAAGAATTAGATCAACTTTGGTTTCAAAATCCAAGCATGTAGAAGCTTCAGGAAAATCACCTAAGATTTCCAATGTTGGACCCTTACATATGTTATCACTCAGGTTTTCCCAGAAGTTGTAAGAAAACGGAAAGGAGGTCGAGGTAACCACAAAAAAATCTTTTAGATACAAATTCTAGCAAATATGCATCAAGAGAGGGCTCTCTCTTTAAGTTTTAGCTTTTTTTTGAAAGATATTAGGCTAGTTGTGAAGTTTAGGAGTTTGTTTGAGTTTGGGTGGTGAGATTCAATAGCACAGGAATAAGACTCAGTTGTTCAAGCCATTGGGCTAATGGAGTCAAGTAATATGGCTTTACTGGACTTGGTTTCTTAACAAAGGACGGTTTCACAGGGCAAGGTGGTCAAACAGAGAACAAATAAAGACTTGGGATAGATGGAATGGTTTCAAAATATATGAAGGGAAATTAAGAATGCTTCAACTTATTTGAATAATGGAAGTGGAATTGATTACAAGTAAAGAGAAATCAAGTATTCTTTAAATGATAATCAAAGTGGCAGAATTAGAAAACATGAGAAATTAATATTTCATTGCTTATTCTAATTCAGAAGAAAACATAGAAAAGGATAACTTTTGAAGATAGAGTGCAATCAAGCATATTCTGAATTACTCTTTTATGTTTATCATGCAGATGTGAAACATAGATGATATAATAAACAAGGAAAACTTTAACACATAAGGTATAGAGGACTTATTGATCCGGTGTTTGATTCAAGAAATCTGTAAAAAGTCCTTTGCCTCAAATCTTTATCGAGCAAGCGATACAAAAATTTGACCCAATCAGCACTTTATTCCAAAAACCGGTATTACATCAATGTATATGAATCCACCCTCAATACTCCAATTGAGGGAATATTTATACAAAATATTTTACACAAAATATCTCATAACAGAGTGAGATATATTCTAGTGATGACTAATCATTTTTACAAGAAAATAGAGACAACTAGTCTCGAAGATAGGAGAAAAGAAAACTGATGTGGTGTTGTTCTTATTTGTGCTGAGTGTGCTGGAGGCAGGTCCTTTTATTTGGCTTGTTGTTGTCTTCTATAATAACTTCTTGCTAGCTTCCCTTTTTGACTGATTCTCTTTACCTACTCTGATACTCTTCGACCTGTTTTGACCCCTGTTCACCTTTATTCATCTCTGTTTATCTCAACAAGGTAAATAGCCCAAAATTTACATTTTACCAAAGATAAATGTACAAAATTTCTAACATATATTCCCACCATTTCTGCTCTGGCGATTCGTGCTTCTGAAGTTTCCTTAGAGTTTCATCAGTCTCTGTGTATCTGAAAAAGTTGGGCTAGATGGTGAATAAGTGCTTTACCTCATGCTCAATGTAGAATAAGTTCTCTAAGCTGTCATAGAGAACTTGGCTTGTGGGAAGTGCTTTCACTCCTGATGGGCTTGATGATGAGCTAGCTTGATTTCCAGCATACTTATTCAATTTATCTACATAATCAATGTGTTTCAGTAACTTATCATTAATGACCAAAGGACTTGGTAGCCCTTTACTCTGAAAAATTGTGAATTTATCTATAAAAGAATTGATTTCTACTTGCATATCTTGGCACCTTCTATCTAAGTTCTGCATCAAAGTTCTCTTGGTTAGAACCCTTTGATTTCCGAAATGGTGTCTGTCCTGTCTGAGATGCCAAGTTCTTCTAGCTGTTCTCTGTTTCTGTTATTCAAAAACTGTATAAGCCGATCAACTTCCTCTGGCATTTTACCCAACTGTGCTCTTGTCTGTTGAATTGCTCCATGGGTTGTTTTCACTAAGTCGATCTGCTCATAGATCACTTGGATAGATGGCCATATTTCATTTATATACTGAATGATATTAGCCCAAAGGATTTTCCTGATCTCTGCCAAGGGCTTATCAACAGTGAGCTCTTGTTCTAATGCTTTTACTTTACTTTCTGAGGCTTTAATATCCCTAGTTTTTTCCACAAGACCTATTTTGGAGATGTCATAATTTCTCTATGCTTTAGCCAATTGCTCCTTCACCTGTTTCAACTCTGTGACTTGTAATCTCAATTCTTCCATGGCCTTTATCAATTCTTATCTGCTCATATTAGTATTGCTACCTGGTGTTGTACCTGTTATTGATGTACCTATAATTACCTCTGTTGTGACTACTGGGACATTTGGAGCTAATGTTGTTCCAAGTGTGGAAGGAATTGCAGTTGAGACTATGGGGATTACCTCAGGAGGTTGAGAGGTCGACTCTCCCTGCTTTTCCTTCAGTGATTTTTCTAACACCTGCTCTAAATCATTTAATCTTTCATTAAGTTTCAAGAGCAGGTCCATCATATCCTCTTCATATTTCTGTTGTATAACTTCTGCTGTTTGTGGATGCCTTGAAGGAGGTAGCTTCAACTATTTCCTTAGGGCAACAATGTCCTCCTCTTTTTTCTTGATTAGTGCCTTTATACCTTTAGCATCTTTGGGATCATGTCCCAATCCAATGATGATCTCTTCTAATGATTTGATTATGTTATCCTTGGCCAGAGAATAGGCTTTCTCCAAATTTAATTGAGCAGTTGTATTATCCAAGGAATTTTGTAACTTGTGGGCCAGCATTGCTTTGTCAATCAGTCTGGAATAAACCATTTCCCAAATTTTCTTGTGGATCTCAATTTGGTCCATAGGATGAATATCTTGGCTAGGACCTCCAAGTTGGTTCTAATGTAATATGTTGCTGACTCGAGTTGTTGCACCTTTGGCTTAAAGTAACTCATCAACATTTTTCCTTCTTTAATGTCATAGGCTGACAATAATCTCTGCTGGTTTGTGGGGGCCATTAAGCCTTACAGGATCATTTCTGGCTTTTATCTCTATTAAGATTTTCTTGATGTCTGAGGCCTGTTTTCTTTGTGGCCTGAGTGATGAAACTTATGTACTGTGTTGTGTTTCCAATTCTTGCATCTGTGAGCTAGCAGATGTTCCTCCCACTGTAAATTTTGTTGGCTAGCTCTTTCTTCTCTCTGACTATCTATAGTTTCTTCAATTATTTCCTCTTCTAATAGAGGATTCAGTGTTTGGCTTTTTCCTCCAGCTTGTTCTGTTGGTCCACTGATAGGTGTGATGGTTTCTTTGTCCCTCTTTTTGTTTATTTCCTCATTTAGAGGAGTTTCCAATGCTGGAATTTCTGCTGCTTTAGTTTGGGCTGGAGGAATTTGCACTTGACTCTGTTCTCTAGACTTTGCAGGCTGATATGTCATTGTAGGCTGCTCTGTGGTCTCTATTTATTTTCCTTTCGATGTAGCTGGTATGTTGGCTTCCTATGGAGACTGTTGAAAAGTTCCAGCAAAGGATGTACCAATTTTTGATTGTTGGGGTAGCTTGAATGATACTTGTCCAAAAGATTCTAGGTCAAGGGGTTTTTCAAGATCTTTCATAGAAATTTCCATCTTTTCTTTCTCACTAATTTCTTCTATTAGGGTCCCTTCTACCCATTCATCCTGATTTGCAAGTTGTTCAATTTCTTGGATCTTATGATGTATATAAACTGACAACCTATTTCTTTTCCTTCTGTCACATATGAAACTATTTGGGTCATATGGTACCCACCAAAAACTCTTCTTCAATCTAAGGTGGTCTTCTAAAATCTTTTCATCTTCTTTCCATGCATCCCTAGAATTGATAACAAAAGGGCCTAGCTGGTTCTTTATTCTTAACTGAGCCTTCTTCTTGGCAGCACAAAAATGGACTAAGTCTGCATTTATGATTTGTCTAAAATACTCTAGTGCAAACAATCTCATGGGCACATACTTAGGCAATTTGAAAGGGCAAAGTTCACACCCATACATTTTAATTTATGTATGATTTTGGTACAGGTGCCAGTCACCTATCCTGTACTGCTTAGAGAGTTGGATAATTTTCTTCATGTCACCATTGATCCTAGGAGGGGAAACTCCTATAAACAGAGTGGTTGCTGGATGTATAAATAAATCAATGAACTCATTATAAGTATAGGGGGACTCCAGGGTTTTATGAAATATTGAACTCCAAAAGATCACAGACCTTCGATTTCCTTTTGAGTCCAATTTCCTGATGGGGAAAGGAAAGATGTATGGTTGATGATATAACCAAAGATGGTATATAACATATGTGTATTTGAAAACTCCTTCTCTTTCCAAATTCATGAATTGATCATGGATTTTATTGGCAATGAAAGTGGCATAGTCATATCTGATAGCAGGGGGTTGTCCTGGAGTGAAGATTGATAGTAACACTAGGGTAATCTCATCAACATATTCACTGGAGTTAAATCCCATGATCAGGGATATCATGTCAATAATTAGACTTCCAGTTTCAGCGAAAAAGGTCTGCAGATAAGGAGGTGTACCTTTTGGCTGGTAGTTTGGCAACATGAAGGTTTGAGCAATGCGGTTTATTTCTGATTGAGATAGCTTAGGGGCTTTGTCAAGTAAATACCCCAGGGAAAGAGTAGCAAGGGGCTGAGTGGAATGGAAATGTATCATTTCATTGATGGATTTAGAAGTTATGGGGAAAAGGACAGTTTGGGATGGGGACATAACTGCTCTATGGACAGGGTCATAGCTGGCACAACAATGATGAATTATCTCTGGGAAAACATGGACTAAGGGGAGGAAATACATGGGAAGGTTGGATTCCCACAGTCCAAAAATATCAGAATTATTTAGATGACTATCTCTGATTTGGCAAAAGATTTTAAGGTGGTTACTATCACCAGATAGGTCTTTTATCTGAAATTCTTTGTCAGCCAATGGTAGATAATCTAAGTCTTTATGAGGCGCGTTCATGGGCGCGACATTCAAGGCTATGGGAGTTTCCATATTTCGTTCTTGTGTATTCAAATGGAATTCAGGATTTCTATGGGAAAACAGACTAAACAACAGGTTTGGGGTCTTTTTATGGTAGCTATAGATTATTTTTAACTTTGAATTGAGCCTTACATAGTAAAATTCTCAGTGGAAAACTGAAATTGTAGGGTTGCATAGTAAATTGCGTAAATACCTAGATTAAGGAGGCAAAATGTGTAATTGCAGGTTGAATGAGGGGCTGCAGAGAACAATGCTGGAGTTTCCTGGCTAGGTGGTGGGCTAAATGCTCGAACAATAGACTAAACATTATTTTGCATGGGAGCTGGACGTGGTGCATTACAGTGAAAATCATGTTTTATCATTTATTTAATGAAATTCAGTTTGGCGGGTATTTTTGCATTTATTGGGTGGATGACGTAAGCATGATGGGACGTTTTGTCGTTATGTGAAGGGCAGTAAATGGTTTGATCGCACTGCTTTTGGAGTCAGGCAGTTTTAGATCGAGGGCAAGCGAGCATATGGAATGGGCGACGCGTGGCGGATGTACAGTGGGAAACTGCCTGGTGATCGAGAGTTAAAGCATGGTCACCAAGGGCGGCGCGATATCACCGTCAACCATTGGATGAAAAGGTGATGATCGAATGGCTGACGGGCTTTGGAGATGGCATGGAGTTATGCAAAGGGGCCCGACACAATAAACGAAGTTTTAATCGTATCAGGGGCGTTTTGATTGGTCGAGGGATGGTTATTAATTAACCCAAATGGTCAATTAATCCCATATGGCGCGGCGGGGTAGGTTATTAATAAACTTCAGATAAATTTATTAATCCCTATTAACTATATAAAGGTTATATACCATTGGGGTGGGAATTATATAAAGTGTGGTGGTTTAATTTATTTACATAATATGAGAAGGGTTAATTTTTTCAGGATTTATACAATAATAGTTAGAAATTAATATGAAACAAAATGAAAAATAAGCGCTAATCCAATGTTAAAAATTCTCATAGAAACTTAGGCTAAAATGGGAAAAGGGGTTTTTCAAGTGATATTATGTATTTCCTAAGCAAAATAAGTTTTTCCACTTAGGAAACTTTATGAAACGAAATGAATGATGGATGGATGATTTTGAGCACTAAGGCTTTTAGATCGTTGGGCCGAGGGTCTGGTCCCTCCAAAAGTCAGAGAAATGCTCTGGGCCCCTTTGATTTTCAAAGACCTTAATACTTCAGGGGAGATTAGTGAAATATTTTTAGGGAAAAATGTGAATGGAAGTTATTTATTTAACCTTGTCTTGTTTGAACTGTAGCAAGTGAAATGTTTGCCTTGCACTTTGTGATAAAAGTAAAAGTTAACACATTTAGAAACATTTTTCATCACTAGCATCATTCTGCAACACCATCTACCTACCCTACCTACTTTGGCCTAACATTTTTTCTTCTTTATTTGGGTGCACTTAGACTGGCAAACCCTTATCAAATCATCCTTTTCTTTTACATGGCAAGCCTACCTAAGTCTGCACTTATTACATCCAAGAGCTCAGATTAAACTGTTGAGCTCCTTTTTATTTACTCTACCTATCTACTCATCTGCCAAGATTAAACAGTTTGGTCAGATTTTATTCTCTATTCTACAACATGAAATTGAAAAATGAATGAGCCAAGTTTAAATAGTTTGACTCTCCATAAATTGTGGCAAAAGTTTAAAAAGCTGCACACAATTACTTATTATAGAAAATGAAATAGTAGTGCCATTTGGACTTGCACACTTTCCTGGTCTATTTTTGTTTGGGGTTCATTTCTTTCACTTTTTTTACCATTTTATTATTTTTACCCTTTGGTTTTTCCTATAGGGTATACCCTCTTTACATTTTTAAATTTATTTTTTTTATTTTTTGACAATATGGAAAACCTTTGCAACAAGGAAAGGTATGAACATATTACAAATCTCATCAAGTCAATCATGAAATATGACACCTATTGGTATAGGAGCATAACAACATACACATGAATCAGTTTCAGGCAAACTGCCCAGGGTTTTGAATGTTGAGGTCTCAAGTAATGATCCATTGAGTTCTAGGATACAACGTAGGCCTTCTACTATTTTCTCTTTAGTAAAAACATTTCAACTTTAGGGAGGTCTTCTACCACTGGCCTCTCAGGTAAACACACTTCAGCTTCTGGGAGACCTTCTACTACTGGCCTCTCTACCAAATGTACTTCAGCTTCTGGGAGACCACCAAGGCCTTCAAATGTTGACATCTCAGGTGAAGCTCCTTCAAATGCATCCAAGTCTAGGTTTTGCACCTGTAGTTAAAGGTGTTTCAAGAAAAATGCCAATGACTGATGCATCAAAAAGGAAGACAAGGCTTCCATGAGCTTTTACATCAACACTGACTGCCAAAGGTGAGGTTAAGAGCATTTGGTCCACTGATCTTATTTTAGCATGTGTAGATGGTACTTTTTATTCACAAAGTTTTACTCTGTTCTTTTGCAAAATCAATTAAAGGGTTTATCTAATCCATAGCTCCAATTTCCATCCAACGGTTTCTATTAAACAACTTGCATCTAGAAACATTGAGCGGGATGTCATGGAAGAGGAAGGGGACTTGCCTAACATTGACGAAGCAGATAATGAAAATCAACTTACTATAGTTGAATATGTTCAATACATTTACCATTTCTATTGGTATACAGAGGTACGTCCCTTTTGTCATGGGAGCCTTGCAAACTGTTTTTTTTCTATTCAAAATAACAAAATCTTGTCTTGGAAGAATACACTTCATTTCAAAAATTTAATCAGACCTCATAAGATAACTATCTCCAAATTAACAACATCTCCATCTTGTCAAACCCTTTAATCTTAGAGCCCTTCATCTTGACCCCTCAAGAAAAATATCCCTCTTACTTTGATAAATGAGAGGGTTATCATCTGTAGGACAAATGTCATCAATAGTTGAATCATAGCTCAATCATACTCAAATTGTATTCATAGGTCTGTCTTCAACCTGCTATTAATCCAAAGATTTTATAGTAGAGCCTTGCTATGTTTAATTTCCTGAGCTTTTCGTGTGGGCTTCAAGGAAGCTCCAAACCAAAGAGGAACTTTCTGAAGAATCAACAAGGTTCTTCTTTAATCAGGAGAAGAAATATTTATTGAGATTATTTCAACAAAGGCCATTCTTTTCCTAGCCGATCTTCAAGAATAAAAGCTTAAAAAGATGCATTTGATTGGATTATGGCTTGATTGTGAACAATCCTGTAACACATGCATCAACATATAGGGCCTACAAAATATCACCACCCCTACTAGACTTGCGATATCATACAAAATGGTGGGCTAAAAAATAGAGCATAAATGATGTTGTGTTGCATGTACAGGGATGTCATTCATAGGCAGTGCCACTAATATTATATCTTTACTGCACATGATACTATCCTTGATAGCTACAGATCTTCATACTTCCAGGACAACCCCATCATTACTCAATATACCAATATGGTCCATACAAGCATTGTTTTGTTAACAAGGCTTCTTAGTTTTATTCCATATATAATAGTAATACATGTCCAACAATAACTAATCTCAACATTTCCTTATACATATTCATCAACGAAAACAAGTTGTGTCCTTGATTTGAATGTTTCAGCCTCTGACTGTTTGGTTGTGTTATATTCTTTCCACATAGTTAAAAGGAGGTTTGAGGGGTACCCGTAACCCCACTTTATGGGGTCCGGGGCAGCGGCCCGGAAAATTTTGGTTTTGGACCCTATGTTAGGTTGGGCGGACCCACCTATGGTTTTGTGCATGATTTCGCACATGTTTTTTGGACGCAATGGTTTTTGGTCCATGGTTTTTGACGCAATCGTTTTCGGTCCATGGTATTGGATGCTTCGGCATGTATAAATATGTATTGTAACATTGAAAGGAACATAATGAAAAATCAAGCTGGTAGTCCCAGTTTTGGGATCCAGTGGGAATCTCTGTGTATATGTGTTTTATGTGTTATGCTCTCACATTTTTATTTTTCCTTTGATTTAGAATTCGTATGTAGGTAATTTCTGTACAGGGTTAAAACCTACACTAACAAGCTCTTTCAATGTCCAAATTAGGGACCCAATTTGACACCTCTTCCATAACCTCTGAGTTTGAGACATCATCTCTTTCCTATGCAACCTTATGCTCAATGTCATCAATTTCATGTTAAACAATCAATAATGTGTGCTCTCGGTACCTGTTAGTGAGGCATGGTCTCGGGCTTGAGCTTGGGTGTTGTTATAGGCATTGTGGCCCCCAGCTCCCCTCCTCAAGCGAGCTCGTTGATGAGGCAGGTTAATGACCCAAGGAAAAACACAATTCCCGCGAGAGGGGGGAATGGAGAGTCGAGCATAGAGGGAAAGGAATAATGATGAAAATGAGAATTTGGGGACTGCCCAAAATCCCAATTCCTTTGAAACTCTTGATCCTGGACCTGTGGGTTATGGGCCCACGAAGCCTCGACGGAAGCATTCTAAAACTTGAAAACAGAGATCTTCTATCGAACCAGCCCTTTCAAACCCTCTTCACCATACTGATCATAAATTGCGCGTTTTTGAATTGTTCAAAAAGGATTAAAAGGATTATTCATCAATTAATCCACTCACACCATGCTGTATTCAACATAGAATTGATTACTAACTGCTCAACCAGTAGACATCCCTCTCACGCAAGCAGAAAGGCAATTGAATTTCAATTCCTTAACTCTCAAAGGCAATTCCGAACTCCTGTGAACGAACTAGTAGCTGTTTCTTGGTATATCCCATCGTGGAAAAATAGTGGAAATATTATTACAGAAATATGTCAGACTTTGATCCGCGGAAATACAGTGGTGAGTATTACTTGCACACGTTATATACTATTCTGCTATAATAAATCCTCGAATAATACGAATAATCAGTAATTGCCTTTGTAGAAGTGCTTGGATCAGTAAACTTATTGCTTGAATAAACTTATTGCCAAAGTCATCAATACACACCATAGTCACAGGATCCTTACGCATAATAATTCCTTACTGTGATGGCGTTACATCCCTTACACACAGATTTCTATACTACATGCAAGCTAATTATTGCGGCTTCCAATCCATATTAAAGCCTGTGACACATACTTAATATTAACGTGAGAACAGTCAACGCTTCCACGCTGCGTTTACTGTCAGCGCATACAACAATCACAATTAAATGATATTAACTTATTCATAAACACATAAGCATATAAAATTAACACAGAACAGGAACACACTTGATTATATATTTACGGAACAATTACAAAATTAAGGCATTTCAGCCTTAAAACCGAGCTCACGCTCAGCTACATCTTGCCACTCATAATATCCTCACAGAACATATCTCTTTTACACCCTATCACACTACATATTTATATACAAGAAATGTTAGATTGGAAGGATCGTCTTTATCCTTGTTTTTCTCCAACTAAAGGCGCATGCATGACAAATAAGTATCCCTTATCTACTTTAAAGCCACTTATCCGCTTTAACTTTGTTTTTCTGCTTTAAAACAGACTTTTCTTTTGTTCTAATCCTCTCGTCCACATTTGCTAGCTTTGTTGCTGGTTGCTCCCGCATCAAATAATCACACCAACGAAGAGCTACATGTAGCTATAGTGGGCCTTCCTTGGGGATTACATACAAGGATGGAATTAAAAATGAAAATGAAACTAACCATGCGAAGATGAAGATATAATATGAATCAAAGAAGACAAAATTGTGACCAACAATAGACTACAGAGTCAAAAATCAAAATGAAACAATATACATGAGGCAAAGAATTCCAATTGTTAGAGTTGGGGAGAGAAGGCTCCCCCAATTCTAAAATAATCACATCACTAACGAATCCCTCAATAGTCGAAGAGCACAAAATGAAAGAGGCAACAAACATGAAAATGGAAGGCGAGGAGGAGGGGGGACCAAACCAGGAGGGCTCGATCCTTCCAACTGTTGAGTACCAACTAGGAGCTCTATGGAGTTTCCCAAATTTTCACCAAAGTTACCAATTTCATTGGCATAAAGCAGTCACAAGAATGGGAACATTCCTGTCTACACCATAAAACATCCACTGTGTTGACACCTAATCATCAGGATTGGGTGAATATAATGTAAATAAATAATAAGTAATATGAACAATCATCGGGAGATGAAGTGAATAGTCTCTCCCTCATGTATATAATAAAGACCAACCTAAAGGAATATGATATATGAATCAATTTTGCTTTGAGGAGTTACTGCCTGACCTGACATGGTATCAGAGCCAACTCCCAAAATAGTTGTAACTCCCTTCTACCTACTGCGTTCTCTGTCCACTGCCCTTGTGCGCTCCGTCTGCCATAAGTGATTCTGACCCATTCTGTGCCCAGTGCATAATTATATTACTGAATAATTATTCTGCACCCACTGCATAATTATATTGCTGCATAATTATTCTGCATCCACTGCATAATTGTATTCTGAGTGGATTGAAGGCCATCTCTGCCATGTGTGAGGATGGATTGCTGAACCGTTGCTCATTCTACGCTGCTGGGTTGAGAGCATTACTGCTGCTGCGTTGAGAGGACTACTGCGTTTAGTGCATGAATTGTCTCCATGACCAAGTTTACTGCGTGAATCAAAGCCTCTGGTGCATGAATCAAAGCTGTTGGTGCATGAATCAAAACCTCTGGTGCGTGAATCAAAGATCTACGAGGTTTTAGCCATAACTTGCTCCTTTATATGGTTTGGTTGTTTACGTTTCACTCCAAACACACCAAGGAAGGTGGTACAGTGACTATCATGGGTGTTGTTCAACGACATGAGAATGTTTTGATGAACAGGTATCCATTGATTGTCAATTGAGCAAATTCCTCTTGCCAGGAAATGTTGAAGGATTGATTATTGCATATAATGAGACCACAAATTTTGATGGAATACTGCTTTGATAATGGAGTACTAGGAAACGTTCAATGTTCATTAATACATTGTATTTTTGCCTTTGTAATTTAAATTTCTTTTGAAGGGCTGCATTGGGTGATCAATGTAAAAAAAAGAAATTGATATATATTTCGAATAGTGCATATTACCAAAAAAAGAAAAAAGAAAAAAAAAGGCCGATATATATCTCTTGGGTATTGACATTTGCTGTCAATTTGAGTTTGTTGTCCAGTCATATCAGAACTATATTTTTTTCCCATTAAGAGTAAAAGTTTTGCAGCAGAAGTTTTTTTTGTTACAGTATGCATTCAATCATATCCATCGTGGGAATAGTTCTCACTGGCAAAGAGAACTATCCTGAGTGGTCCCGGATGATAAAACACACGCTCATTTTCAATGAGTTGTGGAAAGGAGTGTGTGTTGGAGATGGAGACAAAGAGCCAGAACAACCTACCTCAGACAAAGAGCTCGTCATTTGGGAAAACGAGAAAGGCAAAGCTTATGCATTAATCGCAACATCTGTAAATGAAGAGGTGAGTTGCCATATTTCGCCATTTTCAACTGCTTTTGAAGCCTTACAAAAGCTGAAAGAACTCTATGACTCACATTCTGCACTTGAAGTTGTTCAACCCATGATTAAACTCTTCACTCTTGAACTGCAAAATAATGATCCTCTTGCTCTTGCATCTAAAGTAAAGTCTATAATGCATGATATCAAA
>APFE030827577.1:27227-67152 GCA_000404065.3 Pinus taeda | reverse complement strand
AATACTGAGAGCGGGGGGGGGGGGTGAATCAGTATTATCAAATCAATAAAACTTTTCATTTCCATACTTAGATATATATATGCTACTTCAACGCAACTGTGTCTAGCGTATATCTAGAATACTTATGATTCAATTAATCCATTAAATGTTGATCTTTAGTTAATGCATCAAAACTTCTTTAACCATATGTATAGTAAGCAGGTGCAGTAAAATAGAACATATCATCGCACACAAGAAGCACACATGAACACCATGATATAAGGTGGAAACCCAATGTGGGTGAAAACCACCTACTGCAAGTCATCTCTATCTTCTTTTAATAAGAAACTTCTTTGACAACAGTTCTATACTAGTGCAGTCTTATACCAGTACGCAGGCTTCTACTTGCAGAAGGCTACAACCTTCTCTCATTCTCCAGACTCTCCTGGAAGGGAGCTACAACCCCCTTGGCTCTTGTATTAGCCGATCCACTTACTATTACGTAGGTGCTGGCCTACTGAAATGCTCCAACCTTTACTCGTTCTCCAGTTGCTACTGGAAGGGAGCTACCACCCCCTTAACTCTTATACTAGCTGATGTACTAGTACGTAGGTGCCGACCTACAAAAGGCAACAACCTTCTCTTTATTCCTCCAGGTACCACGTTTCATACATTTTCAGACTGGATACTCCTGAAGCACAACACTATAATTTGAAGGCCACGTTTCATCCAATTTTCAAACTGGACCCATCAATATCATTGAAGCACAAAACAATCAATACTAGCATCATCAATTTCTAAATCACTGAAACACTGAAACCCTGTCAACAATACAGTCACCAGAACACAGAGCAGACTATAGAACTCTACAATAACAATCAAACCCAACTACAACTTCAAGCATCATACTTCATTATGTATACGGTACTACGATGAATAAAACCTGCGTATATACACACTTTCGCGAAAGCCAACCTACGTAAAGATCTATACATATTCAATCATGACTTTGCGGCTTTTTCAGACATCAGTTATACCCAGATCATAACATGCGTACAATAAAACATGCATCAATAATTCAGATCTAGTCTATCCATGATCAAACCATATAAAGATGATTCATTTCAAACTGTTTGATCCCGATCTATCCTTAGATCTTGTTCTCCATCAACCGGTGAGATCCCTCCTTAGCTCAGACCAAGCAATGCATCATAAACCATATCCTGCGTACTGGATCTCATACTACATCAGATATTCAAGTCTTTTTCCATGCATTTGCCTAATGATCTTCTTCTCCTTTTATAGTCTTAGGCCTTTCTCAATACCATGGTCCAAAACCATAACAAATCAATACCACGGACCCAATACTTGGGTTCAACTCTTTTGGATGCAGTACCACGGACCAAAACCATAGGATAAAAAAACTATCGGACTAATACCATGAACCAACCATAAGATTTCCCATGTGCGTGCGCTTTTCTCTGCATGAAAGTGTGTGAACTTTTCTCTGCATGAAAGTGCATGAACTTTTCTCTGCATGGAACTTTTCTCTGCATGAAAGTGTGTGAACATTTCTCTGCATGAAAGGAACTTTTCTCTTCATGAAAGTGCGTGAACTTTTCTCTGCATGAGAGGAAATTTTCTCTACATGAAAGTTCATGAACTTTCTTTGTATGAAAGGAATGTTTCTCTGCATGAAAGTGCATGAACTTTTCTCTGCATGAAAGGAACTTTTCTCTTCATGAAAGTGTGTGAACATTTCACTGCACTATAATTTATCATCTGAGATGAGTGAGTTGCCATCAAGTACAACATATGTATCATAATGCCAACAATCTCCCCCTTTGGACTTGATGGCAAAGCTAACTTGTCATACTGAGAACTGTCATCTGATTCCTTTGTGTTGTCCGGCATCCCATGCATTCTGTCACATTTGATATCTCTTCCATAGATTCATCTAGATATATATCAGTGAGTTGATATTCTACGAGTTGGTTGCCATCAAGTACAACACATGCATGATAATGCCAACATCAGCACTACAATATTTGTTTGATAGCACACAAATTTGTTTTTTATGTCAAATCCAAAAGTCTCCTAGGTTTGATCATGTCTAAGAGAGGAATTAAAGTTGGTCCATTGATAGTTGAGGCTATTATAATTTTACCTCCTCCTTCCACTATGTGTTAACTCCAAAGTTTGCGAGAGAAGGTAATCTTTTTACGTCATTTCATACCCAATTATGATGAACTCATGAAAGGTTTTACTTGACTGTTGAAAAAATTAGTTTGTTTCATTTGGGATGACATCGTCAAAAAATCATTTGATGATTTGAAGAAGGTGTTGAATCAGACACCATTGTTACATCCCCCTAACTATCTTTGAGACTACTTTTTGTACCCAACTGCTTCATATGGTATCATTACAGTGGTGCTTACCCAAGAGGATGATAAATATAATGAACATGTTATTTATTACCTCAGTGTGAACCTTACCATTAATGGAAAGAAGTATATGCATGTGGAAAAATTGGCCTTGGAAGTTGTGCAAGTTGTCTAAAGATTCTGTCACTACATTTTATTGTGAAAAACTACTATTATCTCTTGTTGGAACCTTATGCCACATATTCATACTAGACAAGGGCTAAGGGAAAAATACTCAAAGTGGAGTGTCATCCTCCAAGAGTTTTTATTTGGAATTCAAAAGAGCCAAGTATAAGAAATCTTTAGTTTTTGTTGAATTAATTTGTGACCTTCCCTGTACTAACAAAGAAACCATAGCACAAGATCAATTTCCAGATGAATATCTTTTCCTTATAAGTTCATCTGACCCATGATATGGAGATATCATTGTCTATCTCCAAACTCAAAACTTTAGGTCTGAATTCTCACATGCCAAACATTGTTAAATTCGATACCAATCCCAAAAATATAATACTTTAACAATAGCCTTTATCATTGTGGTATCGATACTATATTTCGACAATGTTTAACTCATGAAAAAGATAAAAGAGCTCTTAATGATTTTGACACTAAAAAATATGGTGGTCATATTTATGAGTATTCCACTACCCAAAAAATATCGCGTGCAGGATATTTTTGGCCCTCTCTCTTCAAAGATTGTATTTTGGCTATCTAAAAATGTGACTTATGTCAACTTTACAATCATAAGATGTGTCAACCACCTGGTCCTATTCACACTCTAATTACCATTGGCACCCTTAATAAAAATGGCATGGTCTTCGTGAAATGTAACTCTCACTTGGATGAGGGGCATGGGTACATTATTTTTGTTGTGGACTACTTCACATAATGGGTTGAGAGGATTCATACATTCAACGATAGTGGGTTAACTACGACATTGTTCATTTTCAATCACATCTTCACCATATTTGGTATACCCCAAGCCATTTTCATTGACCATGGCTCACATTTTAGAAATTACATGATGTCTGAGTCATCTTCCAAATTGGGTTTACATCATGATAACTCAACTCCATATTATCCGTAGGCCAATAGCTAAGTAGAAGTAGTCAATAAAGGTATTACAATGATGTTTCAATGGATGATAGGCATTCATAAAACAAATTGGCATTTTTTTTTTTTTTGGAATTATGGATATATCAAACCTCAACCAAAATAGCTACTGGATTCACACCTTTTTAGCTTGTATATGGCTTGGAAGTTGTCTTACCCATTGAATGCAAGATTCTATCTCTAAAACTAGCCGTTGAATTTCTTCCTACTATTTCCGCCAAGGAAGAATGCTTGTTTTATTTATAACACTTATATGAACCTTATTGTGATGCCATATTGGATAACTATGCTCATAAGAAGCACATTAAATCCCATTATGAAAAAAAAATAAAACCTTGCGTTTTTGCTAAAGGTGACTTATTCCTTGTTTATGACGAAGAGCATGATAAGCTAGGAGCTGGTAAATTCAAGCCTATGTGGCACGTCCCTTACATCGTTAAATGAGTTATGGAAAGAAAGGTGCCTATGAGTTGGTATATTATGATGGAAATCCTTTAGGAGAGCCTCAGAATGGTCTTTACCTCAAAAGGTATTATGCCTAGAATGTTTTCTACATGGGTACTTGTATATTACTGTACCATAGATTTGGTGTGTTGCAATTTTTTCTTTTTGAAAATGATTTCTATCCTTTGTCACATATATTGATTTATGTTTGGTTTGTACATGATGGTGCTAGTCGTAGTACTTAGAACCTCGCATATGCCACTTGGTAAATCTATACACCCACTGATGTTGGTAAGTTTACATGGGATATGTCTTGGTTGTACAACTAACAACATTCCATAATATACTGGAGTGATTGAACCATTTTACGATGTCATTTTTCATTGTTTTCTTCATTTGGTTGTTAGACTTAATTGTAATCTCATAGTACTACAACTAAGTAATGTTTATTTAGTTATAATTCCTACTCTTTTACGATTGTTCTCAAGCTTCGTCTCTTAGAAACGGTATTTTATTATCTTGAATACCAACAAATTCCAAGGAATATAAATACATTAAGAAATACTTTTTCCAACTATGTATTAGATAGACATTTATGCAATTTATAAAATACCAAAATATTCACACATTTCATTAGCTAGTAGTCAAATAGAAGTCATTGTTTATTAAAAAGTTTTGCAAAAAGATTTTTACAAAAAGTTTTATGAAAACAAAATTCCTATAACATTTATTTATCAAAATACATGTCAATCGTCAAGTCCCTCTAGCACAACTGGTTGACGATGGGCCCCGTCAATAAGGAGACACATTATTAGACATCACAATGGGTGGTTGTGCCTTATGCTAGGAGGAGAAGACATGCTAAAAACTCCAGTCAGCTTAGAGTTGGTGTGGCTCGGGCTGGGTGTGACCCCCAGGTGATTTTGTTGACTTAGATGCCCATGTGTCATGGCTCCTCAAGCCATAGGTTAACCCTAGAGGATCACAATGAACTTGACAAAAAAAAATTTGACCAAAAAAAAACATCCCAGTTGTGATATGTTAGAACCCTAACCATGGTGATCAAGATAAGATACAATTCCCTAATTTTATGTTGAAGTAATTATCCCATCCACTCAGATACTTCAACTGCATGATGTTGATAGCACTAAGGCACCTCTCAGAGCTGCATATTTGTAATTCCTTGATTTAAGCCATCAAGTTTTTGCACTATCTTTGAAAGATCGTCAACTGTCTCTTGGTCATGGTCTCCAAATCCACCTCGTTGAAATCGTTGATGGATGGGTGACACTCCAATTGGAAAAACCAATCCAAAATCTACATATAAACATGATATTATTCTCAAAACAACATAAACATTTTAAAAACCAAAATGCATAAAAATTAAAATATTTTTAGAAGTCCTTTGTACCTATGGCATCCCACTGAAATCTTGCATGAGTACGCAACTTAGTATCTCAATTAAAATTTGTACTTGTCTAAGGGAAATTGTCGATAATAATCAGTTGATCCTCCTACCACCTAAACCATGTGGGACCAAATGAAAAAACTCGAGCGCCCCCATGGCATGTCATAAACTCTACCCACTTCATCATATAAGGATATTGTAGTGCTAGATCATCCACCATTACCTGTGATGCATAACAGGTATCCTTTCTAGGAAGAAGGACACTGTAGATCCTCTAACCTACACCTCATCATCTACTATTATCTACTGTTTTTTTCATCACCTATCTCTCTCCTTCACCTCATTTTCTATGTAAAACCACCCAGATCATTACATTAGATGTCATTAAGCATGATCAAGTGAGTTTTGCTAATGTGTGACTGTTTTGTTTAGATTTTGACATATTTACAGGCATTCCACAGCTCTCTGCCGATTCCGCAGCTCTCTGCCGATTCCGCAGCTATCTGATGATTCCGCAGCCATCTGGAGATTCCGCAGCCTTTTTGTTGTTCTGAAGGTTCCACGTGCCATTTCGCCAAACGAGCCACATGGGTACTTAGGTATCAAGGTGCTCGAGGTTCCTATGCCATTTGTTCAATCATCCATGTCATCTGTACCTCCGGTCAAACAGGGGAAAGATCCGGTCAACGAAGGCAGCTTAACGATGATGCGTAAGCTGTTGGGTCACGTCAGCTCAGATGGTGACTTGCTCGTGTTACGCAGGATGTGGGGGACATAATCCAACTCTGGATTCAATGCCCATGACGACCAGGACCTCCAGCTCACCCACGCAGGCTCATGACGTGTTATTGCAGCTTTTATTATGCATGACAGTTTGTTTATTTTCAGTTTTAGCAGCATGCATAGGCTATCCTTCAGATGCCTATAAATACTTGCGTCTGCGTACGCTTATGTTAACTTTTACTTGCTGTATTTTTACGAACTTGTTGTAATTTTCGTGCATTCCCAAGACTCTGTTTTAATAGTGCTGTTCTAGCACTCTTGACTGTGAATTTCTGCACATGGAGTAATAGAAGCAGTGCTGTTTTGAAGCTTTCAACACTTTGAGTCTTCTTTGGATTATGTGAATGGAGGGCCCCTGTTCATATTAGCCTTGTATAGTATTTTCATGTTTAGCATTTCCTTTTCTTGACGTATGTACAACATAATTCACTTCATTTTAATTCATTTTGAGTCCTTTCTTTAAGCTGATTAGCATTGCTCTTTTGCAGGTTTTTGACCCGGGATTATTTGTGTGTTTATGTGCTTGCTTTGTATCTAGTGGTAGTTTCAGTTGACAGATTCAAAGTTGCTGCCTTTTACTTTATTTCCATAGCTAATTTTTAGTTTTATTTCTCAAATCTGTCTGCTAACATATGAATGGTCTCTTACTATAAATTTCTTATCTTTCAGAGATCAGAATACTAATCACTTGCAGCTGGCTTTGGGTGCTTTCTAGACTAATCCTTAGCTACTTTTTAATCGTGCTTTACACAGTACTATGTGATAGAAGCAGAGAGTTAGAAAGAGCAGAATATTATCACTAGTCTTTAAAGTAGATTTTTCTCATTCTTATCATTTCTTAGACTTACCTTTAGCTACTTCTTAATCGTGTCTTACACAGTACTATGTGTTAGAGGCAGAGAGTTAGGAAGAGATAAACATTATCATTGGTCTTTTAAGTGATTTTCTTACTTTTTATTTGCAGTAGCATGAATGGTGTCTAATACCATTAGAAAGTGGTTCTTTGCTTTCAGTTCATTTTAATTCGTTTATTTCCTTCAAGCTTTCCTTTTCAGCAAGAAGTTAGAAACCACTAATCACACACCCTCACTCATCTAGAATTCACTCCACACACACCATCACTCATTTGTTTATAAATACATCACTCCATCTTAGGAAGATAAGTTAATCACAAACAACACCCCCCAAATGACAAAAAGTTTTAAGAGGTTGCTTAAGTACATATAGTACACCTTCACTTCATCATCTTACGAGCCCCGGGTTGACAGTTAATGATATCAATTTAGGAATACTAAGTTGACCAAACACCTCTCCACTGCCAGGTCAAGCACTCCATCAACCTAACCCCAAGTGCACTGTTTCCCAATGGACCAATCTATTGATGCTCCATTATGTAGAACGATGAAATAAGGAGGTAGATTCAGGAGCTGTTGCAGAAAGGTCACATCTAGCTGAGTTCATCGCTCTGTGGGAGCCCGATCATGTTGGTATAGAAGAGGGATGGGACTTGGATACTCTGTATTGACTATCGGTTCTAAACAAGATCAAAATAGGTACTCGATCCCACAAATTGACGACCTTCTGGACCAACTCAAGGGGGGAAATGATTTCAGCAAGATTGACTTGAAATCTAGATATCACCAGGTATTGATGGAACCCTTCGATGTGTGGAAGATTGCCTTCAAAGCCAAGAGGGCCTTTTCGAATGGTTGGTTATGCCTTTCGGGTTGATGAATTCTCCTAAAACCTTCATGAGGCTGATGGGTGACATTTTGCAGCCATTCACCAACTCATTTATAGTGGTATACTTGGATGAAATCCCAATCTTTAACCAGAGTTGGGAAGAGCACTTCCACCACATCCTATAGGTTCTCGAAACACTGCGAAAACACAAGCTATGTGCCAATTTGGAGAAATGCACTTTTGGCATGACCTAATTTTCTCGGATACATTATTGATGAATGTGGTGTGCATGTGGATCCAAACAAGATCCAAGTCATTCGGGATTAGCTAGCCACAACCACTCTGATAGAGCTTCGCAGCTTTCTGGGTCTTGCCTATTTCTATACAAGATTCGTGTTGGGGTTCTCTCATGTCACTTGGCCTTTCATTCAAGTCACCAAGGGAGGAGTGAAAGATAAATTATTTTTGTCTAAATCTCAACAGAAGTCATTCGTAGTGTTGAAACATTGCCTCTGCTATGCACTAGTGCTGACATTACCAGACTTGCAAGGACCATTTGAGATCGAGACAAATGCCTTTGACTATGCTATTGGGGCAGTCCTCACTCAACAAGGGAATCCAATGGAATATCACAGTGGGACACTTTAAGACATAGTCTGGAAGTATCCAACTTATGAAAAATATATGTATTTGATTGTGTAGGCCTTCCGACAATGGATTCATTACACTTTGTGGAAGGAAATGCCATTCATACAGATCACCGACCCCTGCAGTTCATACAGATGCAAGGGAAGTTGCAGAATGATTGCCATCAGAAGTGGTGCACATACCTACAACAATTCCATTTGAATATCAAGTACAAGAAAGACAACACCAATAATGTTGCAGATTGCCTCAGTCAGCCACCCATCATGGTGTTAGCCACCGTGCTCAACTCTTATGGGTGTGAGATTTTTGATTGGCCACTTCTCTACAAAAGCGACCTAGAATTCGGCCACACATACGAGACACTCTTGGACGGTCAACAAGTTCTAGATTTTCACCTCCAAGATAACCTGTTATGCTACCTGGGACACATTTGTGTTCCTTCAAGTGAGTGTGCTGAGATGATTTGAAAAGTGTACTACAATTAGAATACTAGACATTTCACGGTCGAGAAAATGGTGGCAATATTGCAAAAGTATTTCTATTGGCCAAATCTTCGACAGGATGTTAGGAAGTACCTCAAATCCTGCACTACTTGTGCCATTGCCAAATTGACCATCAAGAAGCAAGGCGTCTATACTCCACTTCCTACTCCTAGTCGACCTTAATAATACATCTCCATGGATTACATGTTCAATATTCCTTCTACTAAGCATAGAAATGACTATGTTTTTGTACTCATCGATAGATTCTTGAAGATGGCCATTATGGAAGCCCCCAAGAAGAAAATCACAGTAGAAGCCACTACGAAACTCTTATTTGAATGAGTGTGGGTACACTTTGGGATCCCACTGTATATCTGTTGGTGTCCCAAATTGCTCTATTTTTACCACGTTTATATAAACATTAACTCTTGTTTTATCTCTACTTAAACCTCTCTTTCCTACACTAGTCCAAGATAACTACCTATTCCTGCATATGCTTCGTATCTTAAATTAAGATTTATTAAAGTGTTTTATTAATCATTTTTACATAGATTTCATGCCTATTAAGTACCTCTTGTAACTTATGTTAATTTCCTAGAAGTAACTGAGAAACTAAGTGTTAATTATGAGTTAGCATGATCAGTGTAGGCAGATTCCTGGATTGCCAACAATGATTGTTCCAAGATTTCCATGAGTTGAATCTTTCCACATGGATGTTTTGATCCATGACTCTGAGTTCAGTTACTGATTAACAGAGGATGGATATTGGTGGCACACAGTCAGAGATATTTTCCAAGTATGGTCTATGGCCAACGAAGTACACATTCTATTATAATTGATAGCCTATTTTGTAATGTTTGGTTGTTAGTCCGTTCGATCGAAAGGCCTGAATAGGAAAATAACTGTAATTAATGGAATATGGCTAAAGCTGAAAGAATGTATAAAATGTAGATTGTAGGTAGAACTAGCTAGCAATCCTTAGGTTGTAATTTCATTTTCTATGTAATTTGGTATCGCCCTCGGTTCTGGGCTAGGCTTGGACTACCATGTACATTTGTTGATCAAGTAATACAAGGAACTCACCATGTTATTCATACGCTATGTTTGATCTATCTTTCAAGCATACCTGAGTGACAAATCATCTCGTTTATTAAATAGGAAATGAGTTGGTTGGTTAGGGCCCAACCAACCCAAATCATTTACCCTTATGCTTTCATCATTTGGAAAGACTATGTGAATATTTCCCTTTGTAGTTGTGTGGTGTGAACAATTTTTATATTTACTTCTGAAGTTGTGACTTAAATCTATTTCGTAGTAAAGTGTGAGTGGATCCATGGCTTGGAAGTTGATTGAGTTTATTTCTTTCTTGTAATTCCTTTCTTGCATTTCTTTACTGGCAATTATGGTCTCGTTTTTCTTCCACTTGGATCGTGCAGGAAGCCTCTTCCTGTACTAGTGCATGGAGTTTCCTGCACTCCGGTTCAGTTAATCCTTTCACAACAAATATTGCATTTCTCTTACTGCTTACCATTTTAAGTTGTTTCTGCAAGAAAATATATTATTAATTTTAGTAATCATCCTTAACATTAAGAGTGAATTTCTAAAGGATTTGAGAAAAATTACATGAATTTATCATAGACACTTTATGCTTGCCTTTTATGACTTATGAACAACGAATAGAAATATTTTAAGTGGAATGTCGAAGCTGGCTGATACATGCAAATCACTTAGACTACTAATTTGAATACTTCGAGTTGCTTTCATTTCATGAAGTTTACTTCCATTGCAAGATTTAATTAATTAAAGCATTTCTTTTCCAAAGATAATTTATCTCACAATTTCATTTGCAATTGCAATTCTTTTTAGCTCCCTTTCAATCTTTTCGAAAATAAATTGGAAACTTTGGTGAAGGAAACTCTACCTCGGTGCAAGAGCTAGTCTCTTATCACAAAAACAGAGTGCTCTAAGCCTTGAGACTTAGATCACCTCTACAAAGAAATAAATCTTCAGTAAGGGAGGTAAAATATACTCTTACATAGAGGCACTGTGCATGCACTAGTGTAATCAAATTGCAATAGTACAAGAACACGTTGTTTGTGTAGAAGGAAGATCAAGAGGAAAATAGATCTCTACAAGGGCCCACTTGTTAGACTATTAGCCATCTATTTGAATATAAACATAGCATTTCATTCCAGCATTTAAGATTGCTTCCAGTAGTGTGAAAACTCCTTTACATGATTTACTTGCAATTTTTTCTTTTACATTCCAGCACTAGAGTTGCTTTGGTGTCTATTACTTTTAAGATTGTTTTTTGTTTTATTCTACAAACATTTACTTTAAGAAGTAGGATTAGGAATAGGAAAATTTCATACCACTTCTAGCATTTCTTGTACTTTGTCTCTAAGTTTACGAAACCCCCAGGTTGACAATTAAGTATTGAGGAGTTTGCTTAAGCACAATTCCTACACCCAACACTATCATCTCAAATCGAGACAATAGGTTCCTCAATACATTTTGCTCGAGTCGCTAGTCTATGCTGGACACCAAGCTCACTAAGTCCAAAACCTTCCATCCCCAAACTGACGGCCAGACAGAGGTCATCAACAGGATGATCATACACATTTTGTGCATGTACAACTCGAAGAATCCATGCACATGGGATGAGAGCCTGCCCTATGTCCAACACTGATCCAGGACGATATTGGTGGCCACTCACCAATTCCACTTGGACCCCCATCATTGTTTCTTTTAGTTTTTCAGTTTCTTAAATTGTAGCACAGTTTACTATTTTTAGCAGTTTTTTGGGTCTTGAACTTACAAAGCCGTTTTGAGGCCCTAAATGACGTTTTTTGGGAAAACTCGGAGCAACATCGGTCCATGGATCGATTTTTCTCTTCCCAAAGTTGTAGTCCTCAGATAGATCTTTCTAATGAGATATTGTGTGATATTTCTCCCCTTAATGTTTGTGATGTATTATTAGGCCAACCATACTTGTGGAAGTGACATGCTATGTATGAATCAAGGCCTTGTGTTGTTATTGTTACTTTGGGAAAAAAGTTGTACATGATAGCAGAGGTAGCACCGCCTACCACCATCTCTTTGGTTACTGCAAAACAATGCAGTAAGCTCATTTCCAAAACTGGGAAATTTGTTTTCCTAATGATATGCCCTCAAGGAAAGAAGAAGATGGTGGCCACGACCTCCAGACAGGGCCCCTTCGCACAACAAGTACAAATGGACAAGGTCATGGAGGAGTACGATGACATCTTCACCTCCACCACAGGGGGTTCCTCTACACTGTCAGGTCAAGCACTCCATCAATCTGACCCCAAGTGTGCCTCTACCCAATGGACCAATCTATCGGCGCTCCATTTTGGAGAATTTTTAAATCAAGAGGTAGATTTAGGAGCTGCTATAGAAAGGTCACATCCGTCCGAGTTTATTGCCCTATGGGAGCCTAATTGTGTTGGTACAAAAGAAGGATGGGACTTTCAGACTCTGTATTGACTATTAGGTGTTGAACAAGATCATTGTTCGTAATAAGTACCCGATCCCACGGATTGAGGACCTCCTAGCCAACTTAAGGGGGAAAAACATTTCAGCAAGATCGATTTGAAGTCAGGATATCACCAGGTACTAATTAAACCCTCCAATGTGTCAAATACTGCCTTCAAAGCCAAGGAGGGCCTTTTCGAATGGTTGGTTATGCCTTTCGGGTTGACAAATGCTCCTACAACCTTCATGAGGCTAATGGATGACATATTATGGCCTTTCAACAACTCATTTGTAGTGGTATACTTGGATGACATCCTGATCTTTAGCCAATGTTGGGAACAACACCTCCACCACATCCGACAGGTTCTCCAAACATTGTGGCAACAAAAATTATGTGCTAATTTGGAGAAATGCACTTTTAGCATGACCCAAGTTCAGTATCTAGGATACATCATAGATGAACGAGGGGTGCATATGGATCCATCCAAGATCCAAGTCATTCAGGATTGGCCATCTCCAACCACTTTGACAGAGCTCTGCAGATTTTTGGGTAATGCCAACTTCTACCGTAGGTTCGTGTTGGGATTTTCTCATATCACTTGGCCCTTGAGTCAAGTCCCCAAGGGAGGAGTGAAAGCAAAATTATTTGGTCTAAATCTCAACATAAGGCATTCACAGAGTTGAAACATCGCCTCTGCTCGGCACCAGTGCTTGCATTACCAGACTTGCAAGAACCATTTGAGGTCAAGATAGATGCCTCTAACTATGCTATTGGGGTAGTCCTTACTCAACATGGGCATCTAGTGGCATATCATAGTGAGACACTTTCAGACACAGTCTAGAAGTATCCCACTTATGACAAAGAGATGTATTCCATTGTGCATGCTTGCTGACAATGTTTGCATTACATTTTAGGGAAAGGAAATGGTCATTCACATAGACCATCGGCCCCTGCAGTTCATATAGACCAAAGGGAAATTTCAGAATGATCGCCATCAAAAGTGGTTCACATACCTGCAACAGTTCCATTTGAATATCAAGTATAAGAAGGGCAGCACCAATAATGTTGTCGATTGCCTTAGTCGACCACCAATCATGGCATTAATCACTGTGCTCAACTCTTATGGTCACGAGACTTCTGATTGGCCACGAGACTTCTCATAGATAGGTTACCATCTCCCTAGCTAGTTTATTTCCATTTCTGTTTCTAAGCATATTTCAGTATTTTATAGTAATGAAATGAAGTATTATTTCTATTGCATCTCTATATGTATGGTTATCTCTGTAATTTTTTGCGTTCTTTTTTAAATCTGGATCAAGCACAACTATAACCGAGTTCTCCACAGCTTGTTTGGCCATAGCCCTTTTCAGGTGGGCTTGGGATTCCAGCCACTATGTCCCATTGATGTGGCCATACCATTTGCAACTACTCAGGCAGATTCGGCTCATGTCCAGTTTGAAGCCAATAAGGCAGAGAACTTCATTGAGCACATCTAACACATCCACTAGTAGGTCCATGACATTATGGAGAAATCAAATGGCAAGTACAAGCAGCGACATGATCAACATTGGGTGCCACACAAGTTTTAGGTGGGCGACAAAGTCTAGTTTCATTTGCAGAAGGAATGCCCTACTGGAGCATATCGAAAATTTAGACCACTCCAATATGGTCCTTACACCATTACCAAGGCCATGGGAGACAATGCATTTGAGGTCAACGTTCCCTCCTTGGCCTGCACCCAATTCAATGTGGATGTCCTTCAACCATACTTCCCACCATTGTTGGACACATCAAAAATTGCAGAAAAACTCACACCTAAAGAATTGAATCCATATTGCATGGAGAAATCCACAAATTATTGGATCAGACATGTAGATCAAGAAAACCCGACAATAAAGGATCCAACTATATTGAGTTGTCAAAGCAGGCCAACTTTTCCACCAAGGAAAATGGCTTACTAGGGACCAAGTTCAACAAAAGTTTCCTCATCTCATGAAGGAACTCAATCCAATGGGGACCATTGCTTCCTAATGGGGAACATTCCACTTGGACCCCCACCATTGTTTCTTTCAGTTTTCCAGTTTCCTTAATTGTAGCACAATTTACTATTTTTGTTGGCTTTTCGGGTCTTGAACTTCCAGAGCCATTTTGAGGCCCTAAATGATTTTTTTTGGGAAGACCTTTCTAACGAGGTATTGTGCACATCAAATGGAGATTATATGCCAAAGTTACGATCCAGGGAAGTTGATGTATGAATTTACCCAAACGGGGCCCATAGTTTTGGTGCTTCGTCTACTAGGGTTAGGTTTTTGGGTGTTTTGTTTTTTTCCATTATTTCTCAATAATAAATAGGCCTTCGAGCCTCATTGTAACATAGTTCAGAGGCATCTAGTCACCACATCCCTTCTTAGAGATGAGCTACCATTGCCCAAGATAGCCTTATTTCCATTATGTTTGTAAGCATATTTCAGTATTTGATATTAATGAAATGAAGTGTTATTTATGTTGCATCTCTCTATTTATGGTTATATCTGCAAATTATTTCATTCCTATTTAAATATGAGTCATTGGTATTAGAGTGGTCTTCTCTTTCTCTGTTTTTCTTTGCATCTCCCCAACGAGGTCAGGATATAAGGAGTTAGGGCTCAATTTGGTTGAGACTTTGCAAGATCAGCCTCGCATACCCCGACAACCATCCATGGGGGAAGAAAAGAAATATGAGGGAACAAAAGATCCTATCAAAATATTGCTTGAGGAGGCCCTCAATAAAAAAGGAACGCGATGATGGATAACTTTTCCCAGAACCTTCAATGGTTAGCCACTGACGACGCATCCACATCCAGTAGCCGCTTTAGAGGCTCCACTCCTTTTAAGGTAAAAATAAACTTTGACATTCCTGTATCGGATCATGAACATACAGATCAAGAAAACTTGACAACAAAGGATCCAACTATATCGAGTTGTCAAAGCAGGCCAACTCCTTCACCAGGGCAAGTGGCTCACTAGGGATCAAGTTCAATAGAAGTTTCCTCATCTCATGGAGGAACTCAATGCAACGGGGACCATTTATTCCTAATGGGGGAGGAATTATCTAAGAAGATATTGGTGGCCACCCACCTATTCTACTTGGACCCCCACCATTGTTTCATTCAGTTTTTCAGTTTCCTTAATTGTAGCACAATTTATTATTTTTGGCAGTTTTTTGGGTCCTGAACTTCTGGAGTTGTTTTGAGGCCATAAAGGACGTATTTTGGGAATATATTTTTAACAAGGAAGTGTTCACATAAAATGGAGATCATATGCCAAAGTTACGACCTAGGAAAGTTGATGTACCAATTTACCCAAATGGGGCCCAGAGTTCGGCGCTTCGTCTCCTAGGGTTAGGTTTTTGGATGTTTAGGGTTTTCCATTATTTCTTAATAATAAATAATCCTTTGAGCCTTATTGTAACATAGTTCAGAGGCATGTAGTCACCACATCTCTTCTCAATGATAAGTTACCATCACCTGATATAGCCTTATTTCCATTATATTTGTAAGCATATTTCAATATTTGATATTAATGAAATGAAGTGTTATTTCTGCTGCATCTTTGTATTTATGTTTATATCTATAAATTATTGCATTCCTATTTAAATACAGATCATTGGTATCAGAGCGGTCTTCTCTTTCTCTATTTTTCTTTGCATGTCCCCAACAAGGTTGTGATGTAAGGAGTTAGGGCTCGATTTGGTTGAACCTTTGCAAGATCAGCCTCGTAAACCATGATGACCAACCATGGGGGAAGAAAAGAAAGATGAGGGAGTAGGAGATCCTATCAAAATATTCCTCGAGGAGTCCCTCAAGAAATAAAGGAACGTGATGATGGATAAATTTCTCCATATCCTTCAATGGTTGCCCACTGAGGACACATCCACATCCAACAACCACTTTGGAGGCTCCACTCCTTTTAAGGTACATATAAACATTGGCATTCCCATATTTGAGGGCCAAATAGATGCATACGCCATAGATAAATGGTTAAATTTGTTAGAAGGATATTTTTTTGTTCATGATTTTTCTAGCCAAGAAAATATTACTTTTTCTCTTCTCAAAGACGACCCCCACATCAAGGACAGGCGGGAAACCTACTGTGAGCAGAAGGATGAAAGTATGAACTCACTATTTTCATCCGCACTTACTTGGAATTCGTTCTGGGATGCCATCAAGGAGTAGTACATCCATATTGGGAGCTTTGAGGATAAATACATCAAGTGGATCACGTTGCGGCAGGGAAAGGACCAAGATGTGCCAGAGTATGCTAATGCTTTTCATACCCTTCGCACGAAGTTGGGTATTAAGGATTCTGAGAAACATTTGGTACTCAAGTACTACAACTACCTACATAGGTACATCCAAGATGAGATGGATTTCATGGATATCTCCTCGCTCAGCATGATGTACTGATACACTGTCAAGATCGAGAAGAAGTTTAAAAAGAAGAAGTGAGAATTTGGATCTGTGAATCTGAAGTAAGGGAAAGGTGCCCCCCAAACCATAGAACAAAGGATAAAGCCAAGGTGGGGTGGATTAGAAAAACACACCAAATATGCAAGCAAAGAACAACACCGCGAAGCTGAAGAAGGACTCTCGAAAGTGGTGTGAGTTCCATAAGAGCTCCACTCACAACACAAGTGAGTGTAGGGTAAAGCAGTCACTGGTGGTCGAGTTGAAGGCTTTGGAACTAGATGCATGTTCTGACTTTGAGTCAGAACCTGAAAAGGGGAATGACAAAGGGAAGAAGATTATTGATGCAGAGCCCAACGCCACCATTGCCACCGAAAATTTCCAGAAGGAGGAACTTGAAGATCCAGAGGAGGAGGAACGCCTCTTCCACTCCGAGATGTTGGTAAAGGGTTCCCCACTACAGTGAATTGTTGACAACAGGAGCAAAAAGAACCTCATCTCAGTAGAGGTCATGAAGTAGCTCAGCTTACCGACCACAACACACCAAAAACCGTACACCATCGGGTGGCTTCACTAAGGACGGGATCTTCACGTGAGCGAGCAATGCCACCTTCCATACAACATCAAGCCCTTCACAGATGAGGTATTGTGTGATGTTTCTCCCCTTTATGTTTGTGATGTATTATTAGGAAAATCATACTTGTAGAAGCAACATGTTGGGTATGAGTCAAGGCTTCGCACTATTATTGTTACCTTGGGAAATAAGTTGTACATGATACTGGAGGTAGCACTGCTTACTGCCATCTCTTTAGTTACTGCAAAACAATGTTGTAAGCTCATTTCCAAAATCAAGAAATTTGTTTTCCTGATGATATACCATCAGGGAAAGAAGAATACGGTGGCCATGACCTCCGGAAAGGGCCCCTCGGCATGACAACAATAGATGGACAAGGTCGTGGAGGAGTATGACGACATCTTCACCTCCTCCGCAGGGGTGTGTCTGCACTCCCAGGTCAAGCACTCCATTGACCTGAACCCAGGTGCATCATTGCCCAATGGACCAATATATCGATGCTCCATTCCATAGACAATGAAATCAAGAGGTAGATTCAGGTGCTATTGCAGAAATATCACACCCGATTGAGTTCATCACCCTATGGGAGCTTGATCGTGTTGGTACAGAAGAAGGATGGGACTTGGAGAATCTGTATTCACTATCGGCTGCTGAATGAGATCACTGTCTGGAATAAGAACTCGATCCCACAAATTGATGAACGTTTGGACCAACTCAAGGGGGAAAAATATTTCAGCAAGATCGACTTGAAGTTTGGACATCACCAGGTACTTATCGAACCCTCCGATGTGTGGAAGACTTCCTTCAAAGCCAAGGAGAGCCTTTTCGAATGGATGGTTATGCCTTTCAGGTTGGGGAATGCTCCTACAACCTTGACAAGGATGATGGATGACATCTTGCGGCCATTAACCAACTCATTTTTAGTGTTATACTTGGATGACATCCTAAACTTTAGCCAGAGTTGGGAAGACCACCTCCACCACATCTGACAAGTTCTCCAAACACTGTGTAAACACAAGCAATGTGCCAATTTGGAGAAATGCATTTTTGGAATGACCCAGGTTTATTATTTGGGATACATTTCTGATGAATGGGGGGTGCATGTGGATCCAAACAAGATCCATCTCATTCAGGATTAGCCATCCCCAACCACGCTAAAAGAGCTTAGTAGCTTTTTGGGTCTTGCCAATTTCTACAACATGTTCATGTTGGGGTTCTCTCATATCACTTGGCCCTTAAGTCAAGTCAGCAAGGGAGGAGAAAAAGAAAAATTCTTATTGTCTAAATCTCAATAGAAGGCATTCGTAGAGTTGAAACATCGCCTTTGCTCTGCACTAGTGCTCACATTTCCAGACTTGCTGTTGGGAAATTTAATTGCTTAAATTTCTTTCATTAAATTATCAACCAGGGAAACTCGTAAGCTTGTGATGACGCCAACAAAATATGCAGGAGTAGGCAACTATCTCTATGTTTAACTAAATGATTTATCATCCAATATAATATGCAAGGGAAGAGGCTCCTAATTGAGGAGGTCCTGGTTGTCCTTCCCTACAGTATTATAGATTGAAAAGAAATCATTGATTACAGAAAACTAGAAACTTGAAATGAAGAAAAGAGAATGAATTTAATTATTGTTCAGATTCAAATAGAGAGAGAGACTAACTTAGTCTCTTGATTGTCCCCTCGTATATTGATCCAAACTAAATTAAGATTCATTCATAAGCATATGAAATGAAATAAATTGAAACTTAAAAGTAGAAGAATGAATTTAGACTATCATGAAAATCAAATAGAGGGAGAGCCTAACTTAGACCCTTGGTTGTTCCCTCATATGCTGATAAGATTTTAATTTAAAACTCATTCACCAATCACAAACAAATCCTCAAACATCTAAGCAATGAAATAAGATCTATTATGAAATAAAATGTTCCTTTGATCCTTTTAGAGTGAGCTCAATTCTCCTGAGAAAAAAGTAACAAATTATTCCATATACTACATTAAGACAATTTATATCTAAAACTATATAATGGAAATTTATGTAAAATGAAGCTTTATTCTATTCCATCATAAGTTGGATACATGCTCCAACAGTCCTCCCTTTTGGAATGGAGGAGGTGCTCCTATTTATACAAAAACAATGATAACCACCTCATAAATGTAGACCCACTATTCCATCCTTTGACCCACATATTTCTCAACCAATGGTGATACATAACCCTACCCTCCATGATCTCCTCCATGAGGTCCATGATATTCTCCATGAGGTTCATGATCTTCTCAAATTCGAATTTGAACATAGAGTGCCACATAAGGATGCCTTGGAAGCTTCCTTTGTACCTACACATGTCAACAAACTCATTCTAGTTGTTACGTATAAGTATAAGCATATTATTTTCTAAAGTTTAACCATAAATCCACTTTAAAATGTTAAGAATTAATAAACTTTGGAAAAGCATAGTTATAACCAGATGATGAGGTAAATGTAATGATGTGAAGGTGGAATGGAGGTGATATGAAGATAATATGGAAGTAATGTGAAGGTATTGGTGAATAATGGAGTGAGAATAAGGACTACTTTGAGGCCCAACACTTGCAACAACCATTTGAGATCGAGACAGATGCCTCTGACTATGCTATTTGGGTAGTCCTTACTCAATAGGGGCATCTAGTGGCATATCATAGTGAGACACTTTCAGAGATAGTCTGGAAGTATCCCACTTATGAAAAAGATATATATTCAATTGTGTAGGACTTTCGACAATGGAAGCATTACATTTTGGGGAAGGAAACGATCATCCACACAGACCACCAACCCCCATAGTTAATACAAATGCAAGGGAGGTTGAAGAATGATCACCATCAGAAGTGGCCCACATACCCGCAACAGTTCCATTTGAATATCAAGTACAAGAAAGGAAACACCAATAAATTTTCTTACTGCCTCAGTTGACCATCGATCATGGTGTTAGCCACTATGCTCAACTCTTGTGGGTTTGACATTTCTGATTGGCCACTTCTCTAAAAACGTGACCTAGAATTTGGCTACACATACCAGACGCACTTGGATGGTTAACAAGTTCCAGATTTTCACCTCTAGGATGCCTTGTTATGCCACCTAGGACACCTTTATGTTCCTTCAAGCAAGCGTGATAGGATTATTTGAGAATCGCACTACAGTTAGGCCGCTGGACATTTCTGGGTCGAGAAAACGGTGCCAGTACTGCAAAAGTATTTCTATTGGACAAATATTTAATAGGATGTCGGTAAGTACATCAGATCCTGTAATCCCTGTGCCATTACCAAACCGACCATCAAGAAGCAAGGCCTCTATACTCTGATGTATCCCCTAGTTGACCATGGGAATCCATCTAACATGGATTACATGTTGGGCATTCCTTCTACTAAGCATGGCAATGACTGTGTTTTTGTGGTCATCGATAGATTCTTGAAGATGGCCATTATTGTGGCTTCCAAGAAGAATATCATTATAGAAGTCATTGTGAAAATCTTCTTTGGACGAGTGTGGGTACACTTTGGGATCCCACAGTATATCATCTCAAATCAGGACAACAATTTCCTCAGTACATTTTGGTCGAGTTTCTAGTCGATGTTGGACACCAAGCTCACTAAGTCCACAACTTTCCATCCCCAAACTGATGTCTAGATAGAGGTCATAAACAGGATGATCGTACACATTCTGCAGATGTACAACTCAAAGTATCCACGCACATGGGATGAGCGCCTCCCCTGTGTCTAGCAAAATTATAACCAGGTTCTCCATAGCTCGACTGGCCATAGCCCTTTTTAGGTGGGCTTGGGATTCTAGCCACTATGTGCCATACCATTTGCGGCTACTCAGGAAGATTAGAATCATGTCTAGTCTGAAGCCAATAAGGAAAACAACTTCATTGAGAACATCCAACACATCCGACAGCAGGTCCACAACATTCTGGAGAAATCAAATGCCAAGTACAAGCATCGACGTGATCAACATTGGGTGACACAAGTTTCATTTGGGTGACAAATTCTGCTTGCATTTGTTGAAGGAATGCCTTACCAAACCCTGCAGGAAACTCAAACCACTCCGATATTGAACTTACACCATTACCAAGGCTATGGGAGACAATGCGTTTGTGCTCAACATTACCCATTCCTTAGCCTGCACCTAGTATTCAATGTGGACTGCCTTCGACCATACTTCCCATAATTGCTAGACACATCAAACATTGCAGAAAAACTCACACCTATAGAGTTAAATCCATACTGCATGGAACAAGCTACAATGGATTGGATCATGGACATGAAGATGAAGAAAACTCGACAAAAAAGGATCCAATTATATCGAGTTGTCAAGGCAGGCCAACTCCTTCACCAGGGAAAGTGGCTAACTAGGGACCAAGTTCAGCAGAAGTTTCCTCATCTCATCGAGGAACTCAACACAATGGGGACCATTTCTTCCTAAGTGGGGAGGAATGATCCAGGTCGGTATTGGTGGCCACCTGCCTATTCCACTTGGACCCCCACCATTGTTTCTTTCACTTTTTCAGTTTCCTAATTGTAGCACAATTTACTTTTTTTGGCAGCTTTTCGGGTCCTGAAATTCTAGAGCCATTTTGAGGCCCTAAATGACGTTTTTTTGGAAGATTTAGATAACGATTTATTGTGCATGTCAAACAGAGATCGTATGCCAAAGTTACGACCCAGGGAAATTGATGTACCAATTTACCCAAACGGGGCCCATAGTTTGGTGCTTCGTCTCCTAGGGTTAGGTTTTTGGATGTTTAGGGTTTTCCATTGTTTCTCAATAATAAATAGGACTTCGAGCCTCATTGTAACACAGTTCAGAGGCATGTAGTCACCACATCTCTTCTCAGAGAAAAGCCACCATCACTCGAGATAGCCTTATTTCCATTTTGTTTGTAAGAATATTTTAGTATTTGATATTAATGAAATGAAGTGTTATTTCTGTTGCATCTCTCTATTTATGGTTATATCTGCAAATTGTTGCATTCCTGTTTAAATACAAATCATTGGTATCAATCTATCTGCTCTATCTCTATTTTTATTTGCATGTCCCCAACGAGGTCGATATATAAGGAGTTATGGCTTAATCTAGTTCAACCTCTGAAAGATCAGCCTCGCAAACCTCGACGAACACCCATGGGGGAAGAAAAGAAAGACGAGGGAGTAGGAGATCCTATCAAAATATTTCTTGAGGAGGCCCTCAAGAAACAAAGGAATGTGATAAATTCTCCCAGATCCTTCAACAGTTTCCCACCTATGACGCACCCACATCCAACAATGACTTTGGAGGCTCCACTCCATTTAAGGTACAAATAAACTTTGACATTCCCATATTTGAGGGCCAAATAGAAGCAGATGCCATACATAAAGGGATAAATCTGTTAGAAGGATATTTTTTTGTTCATGACTTTTCCATCCAGAAAAATATTACTTTTTCTCTTCTCAAGGCCACCCCCCACATCCAGGACAGGTGGGAAACCTATTGTGAGCAGAAGGATGAAAGCACGACCTCACTATTTTCTGCCGCACCCACTTGGAATTCATTTCGAGATTCCATTAAGGAGAAGTAATACCCTGTTAGGATCTATGAGGATAAATACATAAAGTGGACAATGCTACAGTAGGGAAGGGACCAAGATGTGCTGGAGTATACTAATGTTTTTCATACCCTTTGCATGAAGTTGGGTATCAAGGATTCTGAGAAACATTTGGTACACAAGTACTATGACTTCCTACACAGGTACATTTAGGACGAGATGGAGCTCATGAACATCTCCACGCTCAGCATGGCGTATTGATATGCCGCCAAGATCAAGAGGAAGTTTAAACAAAAGAATTGAGACTTTGGATCTGCAAATCTAAAGCAAGGGAAAGGTTCCCCCCAAACCATAGAATAAAGGACAAAGCTAAGGTGGGTGGCCCATGACAACCTACCAAATCTACAAGCAAAGAACAAAACCATGAAGACGAAGAAGGACACTAGAAAGTGGTGCGAACACAAGTGAGTGTCAGGCTAAGCAGTCACTGGTAGTCAAGCTGAAGGCTTCGGAAGCAAATGCATGTTTCGACTTTGAGTCAAAACATGGGAAGGAGAATGACAAAGGGAAGCATATTATTGATGCAGATCCCAACACCATCATTTCCACCATGAAGATCTAGAAGGAGGACCCTGAAGATGCAGAGGAGGAGGAGCGTCTCTTCCACTCCCAAATGTGGGTAAAGGGTTCCCCACTACAGTTCATTGTTGAAAGCATGAGCCAAAAGAACCTCATTTTGGTAGAGGCCATGAATTGACTGGGCTTACCGACCACAACACACCCACAACCATACACCATTGGGTGGCTTCACCAAGGACAGGATCTTCGAGTGAGCCAACAATGTCACCTTCTGTTAGTGTCAGTATATGCATACTTCCATCAAGGATCAAGTCTGCTCTTTTCATTTTCATTTTATGGGTCTCATACTAATTTTTTTGCACCATTTCATTAGGTCATGTCAAGTTGATCCACTGATGGTTGTCTTTGTTATCACTCAGGTTGTTCCCTACTTCCTAAAGGGAATACGGCCGAGGTAACCACTGACCAATCTTTTAGCTACAGGTCCTAGCCTACCTGCAACCAGAGAGGGCTCTCTCTTTATAATTTAGCTTTGTTTGATGAATGTTTTTAGGCTAGTTATGGTGTACTATTTTTTTTTAATTTGGTGGGTTGGTGAATCCAGACAGAACTGAAATATAGATCATAGAACAGTTTGGTCCATTGGGCAATGGAGTTGAGATATTTGTGCTGCTGAAGTAGATTTATGAAGGTAGAGTGTTGCTGCAGAGCCAGATAGGCATATGTGAAGCAATTTACCAGATTTTTTGGTGAAATTATGGAATTAGTGAGTGAAAGGCAGTTAAGAATCTTTCACTATGCTAACAAAGAAAAATGAAAGTATTGCTTAAGAGTAGTTAAGAATTCTTAAACAATTTTCACCATGATAGAATTAGTTTAGACATGAGCAATCAAGAATTCATATCTGTGGCTAATCCAGAAGAAAACATATTTAGAAATAGAGATTGAGCATAGGGTGTTCAAAACAAATCCTAGGCTATTCTTTTTCTCTATTTACTAGGATTATGAAAACATAAGAATTATGGAATACACAGAAAACACATACACATTTCAGAGAAACTTATCGCTCCAGCAAATGACACAGGAATTCTGCAACAAAATAGAGCTATTCATTTCCATCTCTAGACATCATAGGAATTAGAAATCTCTACCAGCAATTTGTATTATCAAAATGTCTCAAAATACAATAGAGCTCTTCAGAAAGAATTACACTACAACTGACCCTCAATACGCTATCTAAGGGGATATATATACAAAATAGGGTACAAAATATCTCAATAGAGAGTTATTGTGAAATAACTTGCACCACCAACTCTCTTACAAAAAGTAAATGAAAAACATAACTACAGCATTTAATGCTGAGATGGCAGCTATCTTTCTGTCAGACAACTTTTGAATTTATGGCTCAGGAAAGTGGGTTGTAGCTGTGCCTTTAACTCTGCGTTAATTGAGCCTGCTGTCTAGGTGCGTTGGTGAGTCACTTGTACGGATGCTCCCTGTGATACCTGTGTGTTGATCTGTCTGTTGACCTGTACCGTGACTGAAAACTTGATTTTTCTCAAAAAAGGAAATAACATAGTGGCATTATCTGGGAAGAATTTCCAGCATTGCCTGCCACCAATCAGCTGGAGGTAGCTGATGCCTCCTTATTTTCACCAGTGTTTCATCTGCCTTTGTATATTTGTAGAAGTTTGGAAGCACCTCAAACAGATGATTTA
This sequence comes from Pinus taeda, assembly GCA_000404065.3. Taxonomy (NCBI): domain Eukaryota; kingdom Viridiplantae; phylum Streptophyta; class Pinopsida; order Pinales; family Pinaceae; genus Pinus; species Pinus taeda. The sequence goes on along the minus strand of APFE030827577.1, from coordinate 41,816 downwards.
TCTCATGTTCAATAAAAAATAGATTTTCTAACTTGTCATACAGAGACTGCCCAGAGGGAGGCCCTGCTTCTTCTGTGGAGCTGCTAGATGCTGTTATCTGATTTTCAACATAATTGTTGATCCTTGTCATCTACTGATTATATGACAACAGTTGTCCTGTGCCAGTCACTAGGCTTGGCAGTCCTTTATCCTGTAATATCGTCATCTTTGCCCTGAATTCATCAATCTCTGCTTTCATTTCCTGACATTTTCTCTCCATATTTTGAGTGAAGTTCCTCACATGAGTACCTTTTTAGCTATTAGGATTGTATCTGTTCTGCTGCTTATCTATAGAGCTGCCAGTTCCTCTCTAGTGCGGTTATTGAGGAAATGTATCATTTTGGTGGCCTGCTCGGGCATTATTCCCAGTGATGTCCTGGCTCTTTGTATTTCCACATGAGCCATACCTATCAGCTCAACCTGCTCATAAATTGCCTGAATTGACCTCCATTGGTCCTGTATTGACTGGCCAACTTTGGCCCAAATTATCTTCTTTATTTCTGCTAGGGTTTTACCTAGCAGCAATTCATTTTCCAGAGTTTTTACTTTGGCCTCTAAGGCCTTTATTTCTCTTTGTTTCTCTGCTACTGTCATCTTTGATTTATCATAATTGGTCTCCAGCTTGGCCAGTCTATCCTTGGCATCATTTATTTCAGTTACTTGAGTCTCAAGCTCTTTAACAGCTTTCATCAAGTCCTCCATGCTCATGCTGGATTCTGCTGCTGCTGTTGCTTCTACTATTGCTCCTATTGCTGATGTAGCTGTGGTAAGTGTTGGAATAGCAGGAGGGGCTGTTGTTGCTTGTGTAGGAGGGGCAGGTTCAAGAGTTGTTGATGTTTGAGGGGGATGGGAGGCTGACTCCCCTTGCTTGTCCTGCAGTGCTTTCTCTAATTCTGCTTCCATTTGTAATATTCTTTGATTCATTACCAGAAGCAGCTCCATAGCATCATCTACTTGCTTTTCTTGTGCAAGTTCTATTGTTTGAGGGTGAATGGTAGGAGGCAATTTTGCCTGCCTCCTTAGTGCAGCAATGTCATCCTCTTTCTTCTTCATGAGGGCTCTAACACCCTTTGGATCCTTTGGGTCATGTCCCAAATCAATTATTATGTCTTCCAGAGTTTTTATTCTGTTTTCCTTTGCAGAGGAAGACAACCTTTCCAAATCCAATTGTGTGTTTGTGTTATTCAGGGCTTCTTTTAGCTGATGGGCCAGCATTGCCCTGTCTGCAAGTGTTGCATACACCATTTCCCTAGTCTGTTTGTGCAGCTCAATTTGATCCATGGGGTGTATGTCTTTAGGCTTCAAATGAGTGACGATCATTTTTTCCTCCTTCAGATCATAGGCAGCCATCAATCTTTGTTTTTTGGCTGGAGTTGTCTTCAAGAATTGCTCATAGAGCTGCACTCTCACCAATTCATTCTGTGCCTTGATCTCTATGAATCCTTCTTTGATTGCAACTGGTTTCTTGCCCTGTTGTCTTGAGGAGGATACCTCTGTGGTGTGCTGTAGTGCCTGTTCTAGCTGAAATGAGCTAGTGGCAGTCTGCTGGCTTGTTTTCCTTTCTCTGCTGTGGCTTTCTGCCCGTTCCTCATTGATATCTCCTTCTTCTGTGTCCGGGTCAATCCTCGGCCTCTTGGCCTCTGGTTGCTGTGATGACCCTGTTGGAGGTGTGACCTCCTCTATGTCTCTCTTTTTTCCTCTCTCTTCATTGAGAGGAGTTTGCAAAACTAGGATTTGGGGTGGTCCAGTGTGCTCTAAAGGGGCTTGCCCTGACTGCTGATCCTTTGATGTGCTGGGCTGCCCTGTCTATGCCTGTTGCTGTTCATCAATTATTTCTTTCCCCTTTACTGTAGTTGTTGTTGCAGGAGCTTGCTGGGTGTCCTGTGCAGCTGGAGCAGTAGAAGTGCCTTCTCCTACTTGGACTGGTTGTTTGAAGAAGACTTGTTGACAAGAGTCCAAGTCAAGAGTTTTTTCCAGATCTTTCACAGTCTGCTCCATTTTTTTTCCTGAGTCAATTCCTCTACTATTGATTCAGGTACCCATTCATCTTGGTTGGAAAAGTGTTGTATTTGTGGGTATGGGCAATTCTTATAGGCTAGCAGCCTATACTTGACCCTCCTAGCATTGATGAAACCTTCAGGGTCATAAGGGACCCACAAGAAGCTTCTTTTGAGTTTGAGCTGTTGCCCCAGTATTTGATCAGCTTCTTGCCAACCATCTTTTTTATTCATAACAAAAGGGCCTAGGTGGTCTCTGAACTTTAGGTTGGCTTTCTTCTTGGCATTGTGGAAGTGTGTCAAATCAGAATTTATAAGTTGTCTATAGTATTCCAAGGCAAACAACCTCATAGGTACATATTTTAGGAGCCTGTAGGGACAGAGCTCACAACCATAGATTTTGATGACTGTGTGATTTTGGTACAAGTACCAATCACCTATTTTGTAACTCCTGGATAGCTGCAAGATTTTTTGCATATCCTTGGACAATCTGGTAGGCGGAGTCCTCTTTAAGAGGCATGTGACTGGATATACAAACTGGTCAATAAATTCACAGTATGAGTAGGGGGAATTCTGGACTTGGTGGAAGACTGAAGACTAGAAGATAACAGACCTCCTCTCACCCTGAGAGTCTAGCTTCTTGATTGGGCACTGGAAGCAATCTGTTTGATAATACATGAATAGGTGATTGATGTATGAAGAATACTTAAATATTTCCTCCCTATTCAATCTTGACAATTGGTCATGTATCTTATTGGCAATGTATTTGGCATAATTGTACTTCATAGCAGGGGGTTTCTCAAGGCTATATGCAGATAGCATGACTAGCACAGTTTCATCAACATGCTCATTTGTAGTGAACCCCAGCACAGAGGTTAGCATGTCCACCAGCAGCTTGCCTACCTCATTGAAATCTGCATAAGAAAAAGGAGGTGGCCTAGAAGGTTGGCAGTCTGCCTTCATGAATTTCCTGGCTATTGCAGCTATGTCTGTGCTAGAGAGCTTGGAGCCCTCATCCAGTAAGTACTTAATGGAGAAGGGGTATAGTAGTTGGGTTTTCTTGTAGTTCAGCATTTGGTTGATGGAATCTGGTGTTATGTAGAAGAGGATGGTCCCAGATGGAGACTTCACAGCTCTGAGCTTCTGGTCATAGTTTTCTGCACAGAGGTGAATGACTTCAGGAAAAATTTTCACAGAAGGCAGGAAGTAGGTGGGCAGATTGGATTCCCAGATGCCATACAGGTCACTGTTGTCCAAGTGACTGTTCCTTAGCTGGCAGAAAGTTTGTAAGTGATTCCTCTCTGCCACAAAGTCTGTAATGAGGAAATCACTGTCCACCAGTGGCATAGCTTCTAGTTCTTTGATAGGTGGATTCGCAGGAGCTACATCCACAGCAGCTGGAGTGGCCATGTCTGGTTTTAATTGTATGTTTTACTGGATTTTCAAGTTTGGTACAAAGGCTGAGGAATGTTGGCCAACTTCTGTTTGGCAGTGAGCAGCTTGACAGTGTGAGGAGGCTCTTCGCAGGTTCAATGAACTGTGGGGCACTCTGTTTTGAAGAACCAGAGTGTGTTTGAGCTAATTAGCTGGTTGTTTGCAGGGGATTTCTATTAGCAGGGGTGAGGGAACTGCTGAATTCGTTTTCTAGCCGGTAGCTCGGCTCCTTCAATTGTTTTTATGGCGAATTTTGCAGAGGGGCACGGGTTTCTTACAGAGTTTTGTCGCGCAGGGGTTCAACCAGTTTCTTAAGTAACTTTCAGTGGCTAATTTATCAGTGGGGAGCTTTTAACAGAGTTCTTATGCAAGAAATTAGGAGAGCAAAGGAGAACAATGGGTAAAGAAGGACGCCTGCGACAAATACCTAGTTTTTATGGCGTAGGAGGTGTTCAACCGGACGAATTGCAGGTATTCGAGTTGACAATGAGGGCAGCAACAACTTTGGCGGGTGGAATTTGTGTTTTGACCATTGCACGTCGTTTTCGCATGCAAAGGAGCTCCGGAGATAATGAAAAACAATGACCAATAACGGTTAATTCTCGTCCTTTTATGCATTTTTGACATATTGGCGCCTTTTTGGTGATGACGTCATGCTTACATCATCATGGGCCCGGGTACGGAAGGGTGATGTGGCAGCTGACGTGGGTGCCCAAGCGGCAGTGACACAGTGGCAGGGTGGACAGGCGGACAAGTGACATGAATATGATTTGGATGCATGGTGGCGACAAAGGAGGGGTGACGTCACACTGACGGGGGCGTGACGTCAGCACGGGAGGAGGCGGTAAGCGGTTTCCCCGGAGGGCCTGAGGGTGGTAAATGGTATTGAGGGGGGGGCAGCGAACATAGCAGGAGGCCGACACGTGGCGGGGGTATGGCGGCAATACCGCCAATCCCCCAGACGCAAAAGGTCGGGCAACTTCTCCATAAGAATGATCACCCACCGTTAGATGGGTGGGGTCGACGATCGTGCGGTGGGCGGCAAACCCGATGTGACATCGCGTTAATGTAAAGGGGACCTGCCCAATATTTAATTAGATTTAATTAAATCGGGTGCGGGGAGGGTAGAAAACTTTAGGTTTCGGGTTTATGGGTTAATGCGCACACTTTATTAAAATGTTTTAATTAAAAAAATTTATAATAAAATGAACTTTGGGCAGATAAAGGGGTAAATGGGTTAGTGAGGGCAGGGTTTCGGAATTTTTTGACTTTTAACCATGATTTTTTACCAAAACCATAGTTTTAGGGTGAAAAAGGGGGCTAATACCAACCCCATATAGGTTAATATTTCCCCAAGGAAGGGTTATATAGCTATAATGCTAGTGGGAGGGTATTTATACATTTTTTGGGAAATCTCTCATAGATTCTAATAGAAATAGGGAAGGGGGGGAGTTAGGGAGCTAAATAGTACACTAGTGGTTAATATGGCTTTGTGAGGTGAATGAAGGGGTAAAGCTAAGTTCTAAGAGGTAAAACTTAGGAATTTGAGGGTAAATGGAATGATAAGAAATATTTTTTACACAAAAAATGTGGCTTCTTTTCATGCTTAAACTTCATAGTTTGACCCAGTAGCTTGCCATGAAGTGAAGTGGAACTGGACACTTGAGCAGATCTCAAGGCCCTTGGGGGTGTTAATAAATGATGTTTTGGGGGAAAATGGGGGAAATTAGGCATGCTTCTAATGCTTGTCCTCCACTCTCTGCTTTTGATACCAATACCCTAAGTGGCATGAGTCTTTGCACTTTATAAGCCAATTGGTGATGGCCCTCCATTTCTGCAACCTTGCACTACTTACCCATCCTAGTAATCCTAACATTATTTCTTCATTTGAAGTGGGTGCACTTGAATTAGCAGACCCTGATTGTCCTCTTTTTCTTTTGACTTCCCTCCTATCTAAATTGTACCCTTATTTCTTCCAAGGACCCAGATTAAGCAGTTGGGCACCTTCATTTCTCTACCTAGCTAGTCATCTGCAAGCTTGAGCTGTTTGGACCAGGAACATTTCTATTTGTAGCAAGAAATTTAAACATGGCATGGTAGTTTAGACTATTGGTCCATCCATGAAGTATGATTAGACGTATTTGCGGAGCATGGATACTGCCAAAGATAGTAGTGCATTTTGACTAGCCACTTTCCTGTCTTATTTGGGATTCATTTTCACTTTTTCTCGACCACTGATTTTTGCCTTTTGATTATTCTTTAAGGCATACCCTCTTTTCATTTTTAATTTCATAGCAGTACACAAATTTGGAACCTTGCAGCCTGCATGATGAACATATTTAGCCTTCACTGTCATTATGACAGATGAAACCTATTGGTAAGGAACTTACAAGCTGGAAAACCTACATTGGCCAAAAACATGAAAGAAGCCCTCGCTGTCGAAAACGTATAATTGGTTTGAAAAGAAAGCTGCTCTCGAGGAAAGGAAATCCAAAAAAGTGTCTTTCAAGGATGATTCAAAGAAGAAAATCACCAAAGATCCATACGATATGGAGGGCCTTCAAAAAGTCCTCAAAACAATGTCAAATGAAATGGTTGAAATTAAAAAGAAAGTAGCAGAGACCTCAACAAAGAAGCCTTATAGGAATTTTAAGAAACCTGAGTCAAAGCCTCCAAATGTTATATCCAATGCAGATTCAGATCCTGAGGAAGAAGAAGAAGAAGAAACAATTGCACCACCCGATGAATTCGAAGAAGAGGAAGTCGTTGAATGACATGGAATGTGGGACTTCATATTGCCTAACTCCGATACCGAAACTGAACAAGAAGCCTTTCCTGTTACTAAGAATTTTGTAAATAAAAATGTTGATAATTCTTTATTTTGGTCTTTATATTTTGACGGTTCAAAATCTAGTGAAGGATCAGGAGCAGGGTGTATTTTAGTCAGCCCTGAGGGAGAAAAAACAATGCTTTCTTGCAGATTAGAATTTGAATGCACGAATAATACAACTGAGTATGAAGCCTTGGTGCAAGGATTATACAAAGCTATCAGCCTGAAAGTTTAATATTTAAAAGTGTTTGGCGATTCAGATATTGTCATAAAACGAGATCGAAATACAATCCATTGTCTCTCTAATCACCTCAAACACTATCAGTCTTTAGTCCAAGAACTTTTATTTCATTTTCTAGCATTCAATATTTCACATATTCCCAGATCCCAGAATGTAGCAGCTGACCTGTTGGCCAATGTTGCTTCTAAACTTCTGCCTTCTGAAGATTATAGTCTAGATAGATTTTTAGTAGAGTTGATCTTTAGGCCATCAATTCCTAACAATATCACCAATTGGCGAGTGTTCAACCACGATGAAGACATTCTACATTTCGTAACTTCTGACAAATCCTACAACGATCAAATCATTGATGAAAGCGATCATGATCTTCAGTTGAAAGAAAAGCATGAGGAAAACTCAATACCAAGACCTGTGGTTAAACTTGAAGATCTCTATGACATTAAAGACAGGTTCAAACATGTAACCAATTCAAAACTCCAAAGTTCTACCTTAAGGTTTGAATTGATAAATCTTGGTACTGATCATAATCCTCAAAATATCAATTTAGGATTAGGACTTTCTGAATAGGAAAGAACAACATTTATTAGATTATTAAGAAAAAATAAACATGTCTTCGCTTGGAAGTATGATGATTTAAAAACATATGATACATCTATCATACAACATACCATTCCAATGCTACCTGAACAAAAACCAGTTCAAAAAAAATTGAGGAAAATACATCCAAACTTAGAGAGTCAGATAAAATCAGAACTCAATAAACTCTTAAAAGCAAAGATTATTTTTCATTTTAAGCACTCAAATTGGGTCTCCAACATGGTGCCTGTTAGGAAGAAAAATGGTGTCATCAAAAATTTGTATAGATTTTAGAAATCTAAATAAGAATGTAAAAAAGATAATTTCCCATTACCTACCATGGAGCAAATACTCCATTCAATAGTAGGTTCTGACCTAATGTCCTTTCTAGACGGCTTTTCAGGATACAATCAAGTTCTTGTTCATCCTGATGACAGACTCAAAACTACTTTTAGAACAAAATGGGGAACTTACCCCTATCAGAAAATGCCTTTTGGACTTATTAACGCAGGAGCTACATTCCAAAGAGCAATGGATATAGCCTTCAAAGGATTGATCAACAAAATAGTAGTCGTCTATTTAGATGATATTGTTGTATTTTCTAAAAAGAGATCTAACCATTTACATGATTTGAATCAAATCTTTGAACGCTGTAGAAGGTATGGTATTTCACTTAATCCCAAAAAATCCTTCTTTGCTCTAGATCAAGGAAAGCTCTTGGGCTTTTTTGTTTCCAAACATGGTATTTATATTGATCCCGACAGGATTAAAGAAATTTCTGAAATCCCATTTCCTCATAACAAAAAATCTATGCAGTGATTTTTAGGTCAGATCAACTTTGTCAAAACATTTGTTCCCGATTTTTCTCATATCATTTTACCATTACAAACCATGATTAAGAAAAATTCAGTGTTTAGATGGGGGGCTGTGGAAAAAGAAGCATTTGATTTAATCAAGCAATCAATAATCAATGCCCCCACTTTAAACACTCCTAATTTTTCTAATCATTTCACATTGTACACTATCGCGTTCGATTTATCTTATGCAGTGGTACTCACTCAGATCAATGATCACAACTTGGAAGCACCGATTTCATTCTTTAGTTCAAATTTTTGAGGTGCGGAACTAAATTACTCCGAAGTTGAAAAATAAGCCTTTGCTGTGTATAAAGCCATTAAACACTACAGACCCTTCCTTCTAAAAGCCCATACAAAAGTAATAGTTCCTTTTTCTACAGTAAGGCAATTACTGATCCAAAGAGAATTAGGTGAAAAAAGGGAAAATTGGGTTACAACACTTCAAGAATATGACTTGGAAATCAAGCTAGCAAAGATTGTTAGAGGCCAAGGTTTTTGCAGGTTATTAGTAGGAGCATCCAACATTCCGGAATCAGGTGATACAGATCATATTGAAGAAATCAACCAGATAAGTATTACCGATTCTAAATCTCAATATGCAGATTTAATCTTTTATTTGAAAAATGGGCATGCACCTCCTAATCTTTCTTATAAAAACAAATGGGCTATTATATTAAAGTAAAAAAACTTCGTTATCATTGATGATGTGCTTTTTAGGCAAAACTAAGATTTAGTTTTATTAATATGCCTAGAGAAACCTGAAGCACAAAAGGTTTTGCAGGAGGTACATGATGGACCAGCTGGAGGACATTTTGGAGCTGACACAACAACTCATAAAATCATCCATGTTGGATATTACTGGCCCACCTTATTCAGAGATACCCATGAGTATGTAAGGAAATGCCGAAGTTGTCAAGTCTCCAGTGGAAGACAAAGGAAACCAGCTTTTCCTTTGCAACCAGTTAATATCGATCAACCTTTTGAACAATGGGGACCAGACATCATTGGGGAGATCACTCCACAATCCTCCAAACGACATAAGTATATCTTTATTGCTACTGATTACTTTAGTAAGTGGGTTGAAGCAATTCCATTAAAGACAACAAACTCCGAAGGAATTATAGAATTTATAGAACAATTCATCATTACCAGGTTTGGTGTCCCAAATGCTCTTGTTTTTGATAATGCATCTTATTTTTCTGGAAATTCCATGTTTGAGTTTGCTATCAAAAGATGATTTTAATTGAAATATTCTGCAAATTACTATCCCCATGATAATGGTCTGGCAAAATCTACCAATAAAAATCTACTCAAAATCATTAAGCGAACTATCGAACAAAATCATAAAAACTGGCACAAATCTTTAGTATTCGCACTATGGGCTGATAGAATAACGCAGACGGCCTCTATAGGTACTTCCCCATTCAACCTTGTCTACGGGAAAGAAGCAGTACTATCGACCAATTTAGCGCTTCCTTCTCTAGCCCTAGTTCAGTTTATTGAAGAAAGACCCTCTTCTTCTATCCAACTCAGACATGATCAAAATTTAAAATTAGAAGAAGAAAGAGAAAAGGCCAAAATTACTCATGATAAACATCAGCAGATAATCAAGTTATCATTTGATTCATCTTCGTCTAGTTCTAAACAGTTGCAGGTTGGTGATTTAGTTCTAAAATGGGACAAAGCAAATGAGGATAAAGGTAAACACACCAAATTCCAAAAGATGTGGCTTGGACCATTTCAGATCAACGAGAAGATAGGCCATTCAACATTCATATTACAAGATCTATCAGGAAAGAGGGACTCTCTTCCTGTTAATGGCCTCATCTTAAAGAAATTCTTCAATTGAGGAGGTAACCCCTTCTCTTTTAAATTTAGTAGGATTTACAATATTTAGGACTATTAGGAAATCAAGTTGTAAAATAGCTTCTATTGGCCTTTGCTATATTGAAATGTTGCTCGGAAGAAGTACTTTTAATATTTACTTTTGTAAGATAGAAATCTTAAATAAAAGGAACAATTTCTAGGAAATTAGGTATATTAACATTCTGAAAACCTCAATTTATTTGTGCGAAAATCCTCTCAAGATTTAGAACTACTGTAAATCATTTTAATGTTTTCAAACTGGCCACAAAAGGGTTACCAATATCAAAACAAAGATTGATTCAATCATAGCATCCTCAACTCTTACCTTGTCATCCATTTTCTCTTAAGGAGAAAATTGTTCATCCCATTCATTCAAGTATATGATTACTCAGAGTGTAATTCTAAAATATATGATATAAAGATAAGGGGTCTTATTACAAGCCTACTTACCATGATCATTGGGAAATAATCTAACCGACATTACCAACACTGCATACCAAAACAGGGTAATGGCTTATAAGCATATGACAAGGGGTCTCATCACGAGCCAACTTGTTTGATTAGATTACAACCAGTGAATGGCATTGTCAAATCAACTGGCAGCCAAACTAGGACAATGGCTTTATATCTTACAAAAAAAATGGAAAAGAAAAGAAATACAAAATATGAAAACATGTTTTGAATTCATTCTTTTAATCATACTTTGAGATGGAAGGGGTCGTGAACAATCAAATGGTTAAAAGGTATCCCTGTCGAAACTATGAACGTTTGCTGGCAGCAGAGGTTCTACTTGTGACAAAGGAGTCAACTAAAAAGGCTAAGTTGGAAAAGTGTTTTGTTTTATCATTATCAACCAATAAAGGCCAAATTAAAACTTTGAATGTATTTAGTTTTAACAAGAGAAAGAATTAGCAAAAACATGCCTTTATTATATTCAGAACGTGTGTATACTTATTTATATTAGAACTTTCCTTTTTGATAAGGTATCTATGTAAAGAAAGTTCAAAAAATTCCAATAACTTTTTCAGAGATAACTGTTTCTTCCAGCAAATCGCCAATTGTTGTGCTATACAACAACCCCCCCATTTCATAAAATCTTACTTTAGAAAATTATAATTTGAAATGGGTCCCTTTTAGATTAAATTGGTATTAATCCATCACTCTTATAAAGGTTCGCAAATAAACAAAACATTTTAAAACATTTTGAAATAATCTGTCTTAAAATAAAACGAATAATTCTTTATTATTGCGATAAAGTGATCACAAGATCGCATATCGCAAAAAAAAAGAATGCATAACCATGACCTATTGATTTTCCCCGATGCGATAAAAGTGAGTAGCCAACGGATATCGGGAAAACAAATAATAAAATGCCCCTCCCCTTTGCTCCGATGCGATATCGCAATCGGCAATCAGGGAATGCGACATGAACATAACAAACTCCCCTCCTTCAAACTCCTGATGCGAAGTCAAGCGATATCGCTATCGGCGATCAGGGATTCCATAAAACTTAAATAAAATTGCCCAAGGCTTCCTCTGATTGCCGATTGCGATGAACCGAAACGCGACTTTCAAAAAGGATCGATATGATTTCGCTATATTATATTAATTATCATTGAAAGCCTTTTCTCTTCCCGATAGAGATTCGCTCACGTCCAACTGCCAAAAAATCAAATCCACGCTTAAACTATTATTCGGCAAGTAAAGGATATAATGAGCATTTAAATGATTGACAGGTTTTAACGGCCAATTAATGAGCAGTTATACCTAAATCCTTTCAGAGATTGTATCCGCGAGAGCCTTATGATAAATCTTCCATTATTCATTGATTGACACAATTCCCCCATACATGGTATTCTCCATCTATTCTCTGCATTACGTTCATTTTTCTCTTGCACAGATTTTTTCCGTAGTAACGATTCTAGACCAAATGGGAAAGAAATCTAAGAATTCTGGAACGACTTCAGCTTCTATGGTAACAGGACAACATGCCACCGATCCGGGACCAAGCAAAAAGGGATTAATCTCAGATACCACATGTATCGGCCTTGGCAACACTACTTGGAAAAATATTTACAACCTGGTTGAAGCCGAGGAACCTCAGCAAACATCGATACAAGCTACATCATGTTCAAGCCGGAAATCTGATGCTACTTTAAAGGATTTGGCTGATTCCTACCTTCATAGGATAGCAGCTCGAGAGCAAATTCTTTCGTATATGGATGTGGTGAGATGGGCAATTGAGGAAATTCCAATTATGGATAGAACATTCTGCACTGTTGATGGGAGAGTATTCGGTTCATTTCAGCCCAATGATTTTAGACAAATGTACCATTTGCCCGAACCAGAGAAGAAGTACAATAAAGCATTTCTGGAGAAGTTTCGAGATGAGAATGAGATCGAGTCAGGGCCTATACGAGAATGGAGACAGAACCTAGCAAAACACAAACACGAGTCTTCGGGTAAGTACTCCGTCGACTCCTTATGCTCTCCTTATTGTTATGCTGGAGTCATGATGTGTCGATTGTGGGGATTGCATGATTCTTCAAAATTTTCCATAGAAATGGTACCTTTGATGGAAGCGGCATGTAATAGTGAAATCATGGATTGGGGTACTATATTATCGGATAATTTGGCTACAACTATTCTTGAATTCAGAAACAAATCCTATGTTACTGATAGGTTCATCCCTCCATTTTATTTTAGTGCCTATATTTTGGATACCCTATGTTTTAATTCTGAGTTTCCTATGTTAGGGTGGAGATGGACTCCACAGGACCCTATGCCTATTCATATCTACCACCAGAAACTATGAAAAGCTCATTATAAACACCATTTATACCAAGTCTGCAATGGATTCATGCTAACTATTTACTATGCAATTTTTGATAAACCTGCCCCTAAGATCTCCTCTCAGGCAGAGATTGACTTGACAGCCTTAGGAACCTGGTTTGGAGAAGAAAAATTCACCTATGTAAGAGTTTTTGGCAGTCAGGCTAGACCTCATGTCCTCCCCTTCTACATACCAGACAAGCTATTAGCTCGTGAAATAGCATATCAGCTTACAACTGCATCAGCCACAAAAACTCTCAGAAATTCAAATAAGCAAGTTTGGCCTCCTTTTCCTCTAAGGTGTGGTGTCTATACTCTGCATGATTTTAAACATGTAGAGAAAGAGGCAGAAAAATTTAACATCCTAAGTCTCGCCACTCTGCCTAATAGACGTTTCGACCCAAAGAAAGTCATCTATAATGCTCTAGATCAAGCCAAGCTCACTAAATTTGAACATAAGGAAGATGAGTTTGATGACCTGTTCTCCTCCGCCGAGTCAATATTCCAGGTGCAACAGCTAGCTAGAATGAGATACCGTGATGATGGGTTAGTAGAATTTAATAAACTTAGAGAGCAGAGGTTTCAAACTCTGCCTCTAGATTTGTTAGCTACTACCCCGATGATACAGTCAAGCGAGCCTGAGCAGCAGCTTACCAGCGAACCTCCTACTGCATCCGAAATCTTTGAAGAATTCCAGAGAAGAGAGCAGGAGGAACTCTGGAGGTTAGAACAGGAGAGAATACAGGAAGAAGAACAGAAAAAGCAGCAGGAGTAGAGCAACAAGGAGGTGAATGTTGATACTCAAGTGGACCCAAGATTGCTCGAAGAATGGCAACAATTTAAAGCAATTATAGGCAATCTTGAGACCTCAATGGACGCCGAAACATCCAAAGCTACCGATACACAAGATACAGCATCAAAGGAGGTTCCAAGCAAAGGAACCAGCAGTCTACCCTCAACTACTGTAGTAGAAATAATTCCGAAGAATCCTTCCGATCAAATTATTTTGCAGGTGGAGGACATTCCTCCACTAGATTTTTTCTATAGCCCAAAACACAGGGCTGTAATAAAGCGACAACAGAAAAGGAGAAGGATTGATCAACCTTCTTTGTTCCCTGAACAAACAATAACAACCAATGTAGTATGGAGAGAAGAATTCGACCCCTCCGATGACCTGATAAAGTTATCTCAATATTCCGGTGCCTATTCGGCAGCCACCATGGATAAGGCATCGGAGGTAAGCAATTTGTTGAAAGAAAAGGATCAAGTGATCACTTCACTACAAGCAGAGGAATCTAGAGACAAAAGGAACTATCAGAGGCATTATCAAAGTTGAAGGCGATGAATGAACAGATGGAAAAGACAAAAGATGAGCAAATTGCTAAATTATCAGCTCAAGTAGAAAGGTTCAAGAGTCTTCCCTAGCCTGTCGAGTTCAGAGCAGAGGCAATGCAAATTAACAAGGCATTAATAACACAAATAAGATTGTTATGTCATGAAATCGCCCAAGTTGAACCTCTGTGCGACATAACAACATCTATAATAGACAAATCAGTTAATGCCAAGCAGGATTTAGAGCAAGCCGATGACACTTTGACAGATTTTCTTACTTGGCAGGACTCTAATGAGGGACAAGCAGCAAACTTGCCCAAAATTTTAGAATCCCATAAGGAAATCCTATTCACGGAGTGGCAGTCCCAATTAATGAAAGTAGAGAGAGTTGTTTCTAGATGCAAGTTATCTACGAGCAATTTAATTGACTTGATCAATAATACTCTCTATTTATCTAACATGATTTCTCAATGTACACCAGGTAAACTATTATCAGCCAAGACATTAGAGCAGTCATGTAACCAAGAACTAGAAAAGAATGGAAAATTGATCTCAGGAATTAAGAGTTTAACTTGGGACACCTAT
>APFE030827577.1:0-18790 GCA_000404065.3 Pinus taeda | reverse complement strand
TGTTCTATTTTACTGCACCTGTTTACTGTTAATATGGTTGATAATGTTCTAATGCACTCATTAAGGTTCAACTAACTGAATCATAAGAAGTTGTGGAAGTAGCATATATGAATCTGAATATGGAAATTAAAATTTTTATTGATGTAATAATACTGATTCACCCCCCCCCTCTTAGTATTATTTCCAACATGTCATTTATTACCTTAGCCATAATATCCTCGATACTAAGACCCATTATGCTCATGTCAAGAAATTGGATTTGACTATTTTTCAACGCTTTTGGCATTATATTCTCCTCCGCACTACAACCGTGATTTTTGATTGCAACTCCATGACTTACATTCTAACTAGTCAGTTACTTGGGGGCAAATATTCCAAGTGGATTTTCATCCTCTAGGAATTCAATTTGATGTTCACTACTGGCAAATCGAAGAAATCACTTGTATTTTCTAATTTGATTTTCTCTCTTCCCTCTGCTTCTCTTCCTACTGGTGCTGATGAGAAGCTCCCCGATGAGACTTTCTTTTTTATTAGCACTCTCAATCATTGGTACCATGATATCATCGTGTATCTCGAAACTTCTACCTTCTGGTCTATGTTGTCCAAGGATGATCACCAACACATTCAACATCAATCCCAAACTTATTGCATCGTTTTGGATACTTTAGACCGTGTTGGTGTTGATTCGATTCTTCATCGATGTTTAACTCTTAATGAGGCTGAAAGAGTCTTAAATGACTTCCATTCTAGCACATGTGGTGGTCATTTGTCTGGCTATGCCACTGCTCAAAAGATACTTTGTGCTAGCTACTTCTGTCCCTCTATCTTTAAATATTGCATTCTTGCTATTCACAAATGTCATGAGTGCCAAATTTATTAGCAGAAAATGCGTGCCCTACCCGCTCACCTTCACCCCGTTATTACTGTTGGTCCCTTTTCCAAATGGGGCATTGATTTTCTGAAATGCAACCCTCATTTAGTTAGGGGTCATGGTTATATTATCATTGTCGTGGATTACTTCACCAAATGGGTCAAAGCGATGCCTACATATTCAGCTGACAGTAAAACGGCTGCACAATTTCTCTTCAATCATGTTAGTTCTAGGTTTGGAGTGCCTCAAGCTATTTTCATTGACCATGGCTCCCATTTTCATGATTATATGATGGTTGAGCTGACTTCTACATTGGGCTTGCATCATAATGGCTCAACCCCTTATTACCCTCAGGCCAACAACCAAGCTGAAGTGGTAAACAAAGTTTTAGTTACTATGCTTCAGTGCACCATTAGGATGCACAAATTGAATTGGCATCTCATTTTTTTTTTAGCTCTATGGGCCTACCGAACCTTGACTAAAGACGCAACTGGATTCACACCTTTCCAACTAGTTTATGGTCTGGAAGTTACCCTACCAATTGAATGTGAAATTCCCTCATTCAAATTGGCTGTCGAATTACTCCCTGAAACCTCGCCTCAAGAAGAGTGTCTCCTATATTTGGAATGACTAGATGAAACCCACCATCTCACTGCTTTAGTCATTGAAGCATAGAAAAAGTGAGTTAAGTCCCATTTTGATCAATTGGTCCCTTCTCGTTCTTTTTATGAGGGTGATTTGGTCTTGCTACATGACCAAGCTAACGATAAGCTAGGGATAGGAAAATTCGAACCCATGTGGCATGGGTCCTATATTGTCAAGCGTGTGTTACAAAAAGGGGCCTATGAGCTGATTGATTATGAGGGAAACCCCTTGGACAAGCCCCGCAATGGGCTGTACCTCAAAAAGTATTATGCGTGAGCCATCTCACATGGCTACTTTTTTACATAAGTGTGTTATTCATTTTTGTGCAGTGTGGTTTGGTGTGTTTCTCAAGTAGCTTTCCTGCTTATTATGTCTTCACCTGCTTTTTAGATGTTTGTGAGTCCTTATGTCGGTTTCATTGATGGTGCTTTCCATAGTACCCAAAATTTATCATCCGCGGCATGGGTTATTTATGACCCTCATGGTGAGTTGATTTATCTTTAAGGTATTTGTTTGGGTCCAACAACTAATAAAATTATTGAATATAGCGCAGTTCTTGAACTATAATCATAAAGCTATTGCTCTTGACATCCGAGAAATGGTTGTAAACCTTGATTCAGAACTTGTTGTTATTCAAATGAATGGGAAATATTCTGTTAGAAACCCTCAATTATTGAGAATGTATTTAGGTATTTGTCTCTTGGAAAGAAATTTTGATTATATCACATAACATCACATTCCTAGGCATATGAATACATTAATAGATGCATTGGCTAATTATGTTTTAGATAGACATTTACGCAATATGTGAAAAAAATTGTATTATATTAAACAGGAAATGTAGAATATATATAGATTTCGATAATGTTTGAGTGTAATACACCAAAATCCAAAAATAATATATGTGTTCCAAGTACATCCGCGGCTTGCAAGCCTCAAAACTATAAATGCTACTCTGCGTGATGCTCGTGATAACATGTTACTGTTGGTACTACATAAGTTAGTAATCGGCGGATCCAATTCGACATCCCCATGGTGTGACACTGATAAAAACATGGAATTTCCTCCATCTGAGCATACTCAGGGATTCCTCTCGTTAGGTTATTGAGATTCCGAGCAATCTCCTCCTCGTTGTCAACTCCTTTCTGGTAAGGAGCGACCTCAAACTGTCGTGCCACACATCTAGCTATTAGGGACATCCTAGCTGGCCTCTCTGGTCCAACATCTGTAATTACAAAATCAAAGAGTCACAAATACATGTATTGAAAAACAATAAAAAAAATCAAAAAACAAAACTATTTTGCTCACCTCCATCATCAAAATCCTCTCCCTTTGGGAGCGGCATGTCAGGATCACTGCGGAAGTTAGTTTTGCTATATGGCCAACCCTCCATAATGATCATCTGATGCCTCAGCCATACAAAGAAAGAGGGTTTGTATGACATGTGCTGGCCCCCTCTAGATCTAGGCATTAGATTACTCCATCAAATCATAAATGGATCTCGTGGTACTGGGGGATCCACCTCCACTATCTGGTAGTGGAATAATGGGATTTGTTCCAAGAAGAGAGTTACCATAACAGAACTATATCCAAATTGCCTCAGGTTCCTTGCTTTTCATTTGGATAATTGATGCTTCATGTTCACTTTCATGACTTCTGCCCAATTGAAGACAGTGGGTGCCATGTAGTCCACTGCATACTGGAAGCGAGATTTGTTGGACTCATGTAATGCTTGAGCCCCAACTACTCTGTTAATGGTTAAGAGCATCACCTTCAATACAAGATCGTTTATTGTCATGATGTCGACCTTTCCACTTGTATATTTTAGAGCTCCTTGACAATGTTGGCCAAGGAGCATGTTCACACTCGCCCCAATGGGCCTACCTCCATACAATTGGATGGGTTCCCCTCTATGGGAAAATCTAGTAATGAAGTAAATGTTTGAAGTCTCCAACTCCAACTCTTGATCATGGATCACAAATACCTCTCGTCCAATGTCCCATAAACTGATATGGTATTGTAGTAGCTCAAGTTGAGCTCATAGGCCTGGTGTCAAGAAGAACTTGAGGAGCCCATAGTTCCTCAATGCATCAAGAAAATTTGGATCATCCAAGGCTAGTTGATCTATTCTTTCATGTTCACATTCTTTCCACTCGATCACCATCTTTCTTGCCTTGATTTTCCTACAAACACCCCACATTTAACTTAGCATCAATCTTTGAAGAGGAAAATTCTGATATAAGGCTTTGAATTTGGGAAAAAAATTGAAAAATATGGTTCTCTACGTTAGCGCGAGACCCTGTGCTAAAAAACCTCGATCGGCGCAGTCCCGTGCCTAGATCCTGCACTGACCGTAGGCGGTTTTTTTTGTTAAAATCCCTCTAAATCCCCAAAAGAATGGGTGATTGCTTAAAAAACAGGCATCAATACAAAGAGTAGGGTCATGACTCTTACCTGCAACAAACGGTTCGACAATCGACCTCTTGGATCCACAACATTCTGCTTTTGAAGATTTAGGGCACAAGTGGGTAAAAGCTGCTCAAATGAGGTAAAAGAGGTAAATGGTAAAAATGTTTTACTTTTTCCCCTTTTTATAAACTTTTAACTATGTTTTAGAGTTTTAAAAGCATTTTTTCGCCAGTTGTCCTTAGAAACCGATAATACATTTGCTTCATGTGCAACGACAAGTGATGGTTTGTTGGTGATGATGCAAAACTAGAGTCGTATTTAAGCTCTTTTCCTAACTAGTAAAAAATTGAAATGAAAATATTGCCGAGTATTTTTCCCTTTTGACTCATTAAAGAGAATACAAATGGGGGGTCTGCTTTAAGCTATTTTCCAACTCTTAAAACACGAAAAGATTGTCGAGATCTTGTCATTTTGACCTCATAAATGGTTCCGAAATGTCGTTTGCCTAGTATACATTTACCACCTTTTCGGGTTGGGATAAACTATTTACAGAAAAGGTACCCCTTGGTTGACATGGCCAAGAGGTTCTTTCAAGTATTTTTTCTACCTTTTTGGCCTTGAGAGACAACTTTACCAAAAGGGATATTTTGGAGTTTTCTTTTCCGTGTCCTTTTCAAACTCTCTAAACATGAAAAAGATACTGAGTTTCACCTTTGTCGGACTCGCTAAAAGATTAAATGACATCAGATTCGTCACCATGATGAACATGAGCTTCTCCTTCCTAGGGCTCGTTAATCTTACTAGGTCGGATCCATCCGAAGGATGGACTTATATTAAAAGCATATGCTATCCCCTTGAAGGTTGTGATACAAAATAATTGGGGTACCTATCAGAAATGGTGGGGGAAAATGGAAATTTTTTTACCAATTGTATCGGCAGCTAGTCACTCTTGAATATGACATTGTTATGCTTCGTGTTAGGTTGGGATATCCTTGCTTCATCATTTGACCTTCTTGGGTTTGGGCCATTCAATTTTTTCCTTTCCATTTGTTCTTTGCCACGTCATCATGACCGTCAATCCTATGGATCCAAAAAGCTGCCAAACTCTGGAGTCATGTAATCGATATGTTCAAGATTTAATCCCTCTACAGTTTACACTCATTCCTGATTCTCTGTGTCGTCTGTCATCATTGCATCCCTTTGTCTTGCGTCGATGATGTGGGATACATCATGGCCCTCCTTCGACAACGTCACTTCCTGTTGAATTCAACTCATTATCCAAGAATTTGGCCGAGAGACTCCCTTCCAGTACCTTAGAGCTTGCATGCCTTAATGGCAAGTTCTTCGCACTTGATGACAGGTTCTGATCATTAGCCTTCGATCAAGTGACTTCACGGGTGTTCGACTTTAGTTCCTTATTCAAACTCCATGAATTTTGTTGCTGGTACCTTGAGAGCCATTGTCATTATTGGTGATTTCTCTCACACTTGTTAACGGTTCACATCATTGATCGGTAATCAAGCGATTTACTAGCATGTTCAACTTCAACACATTTATTCACATGTTAGAATTTGTACTTTGATCGGGTCGTGTTGGAGTGCAAGACCCTGGGCTTAGATTACAAAAGTCGAGGTTGTGAGGTGATGTGACATGATCATGCTTATATACATGTCTCTTTCATATGGATGGTTGTGACCATACCATGAGTTTGTTATATGTGATCCTTCTCATTATTGGATGGTTGCGACCATACCTTGGGTTAGATATGATCCTTCTTACTGGATGGTTGCACCCATACCGTGGATCCATTTACATGACCTTTTTTTGAATGGCTGCATCCATACCACGATTCATGCATCTTTTATCAGAGATTTTAATGATGTATATGTATCTATGCTTGCTTGCAGTTTTTCCGACGATAGTTTTCGGTTCCACACATCTACTTGTAAAGCATTTAACCCCTCACTATTGTTCAACCTTCATGCTTTAGGGGGCATCTATTACATAGCATTTTATCACTGTCCCTATGCTCCCTATTCTTCGCTCTTAGAGGACCTCTATAGTGAGCCTCATATGGTTTCCCATCATGAAGAGCATGCCTTTACATCCCTCTTTATCTGCAGAAAATTTCCCTCTTACATCATTTCCAAAGAACATTCCTTCAAACCCAATTTTAAAGGATGATGCTATCCCTCAGTTTCTTCCCTGTGTCGATCTATAGAGTTTAACATTGAGCCTAGCACTGATCAGCACTAGTATTCATCCATTACCCACACCAATTCCATTTTGGAAATTTTTAAAAAATGGAGTCGAAGCTTCAAGGTCTAGAGGCTTTGTGAACGAAAGTCTGGTAAATGGTTAGGTAATATAGAGTCGAGAGAGACTGTTTGGGCTCCTTTCCCCTATTAAAATAGAACAAACCAAAAGAGATGAGACCTCTCCCATCATAAGAGGATCCATATCCCCTCTCTCAAAGCTATATAAACTCCTTTTTCCAACTTGAACTAGTTAATGAATAGATAATGAAGGATCTTAAATAACCAACAAAATATTGTTAGGTTTAGCCTTCTAGTTTGTGTTTGTAAAGGGAGAGTCAGTTTGTAGTATGTTTGTTTTGGAGCAAAGAGGAATAAGCCTTGAACTTCCATTTTTTGAGGTGATTCATGATATGCTAAAAGTGGTGTTGGGACCCAGACACATTGAAGGAGACCTGCAACGCTAAGGAGAAGGTTGTACTTTCCTTTTTGTGATAATAAAACAACTGATATTTTGTTTCCTATATCAATTGTATATGGAATTTGGTAGCTAAAGGCTCCTTAGCCTCTTAAGTGGGTTGAATATTTTGTATGCTATCATGTGTGCTTTGGTTACTTTTCTATTTGTTTCAAGTGCTTGATTGAACATTAAGAATTCGATCGTTGGAGAAAAGACACAAGGACTTCATCAAACAAGGATTAGCAATACAAGAGGTGTGATCTTATCCATTTTCAATCTAAGGGAACTTATGTTAGATTGTCTTGTTTTTAGCTAGACCCTCTCCCTTGGGCTAGAGGAATTGTCTCTCTCCATAAAGAGAATTTTCCTACTCCACATTGAGGCCTTCGATGGTGGACTGAAAGGCTTCAGAATCCTTATCAAGATTTCTTATGCCTCTATTCTTTTCTCCGAGTTTTATCACCATGTTGAAGTGACCTGCCACAATTTTGAAAGGCAAGTGGATGGAACCAAGGAGTTTAGATATGCTCTGCAACATCTTGACTCGTTCCACCACTCTGTGTGGAGCGTAGATACTGGTGACACAGATGCTATCGTTGGTGCCAATGCTTTTCAAAACAGTGGTGATGAAGTGTTTTGTGGAAATAGAGGAGGTAATATCATACTGAGAGATTTTAGACATGGTCATGATTCCCCCTACTGATCTGGTGGTCGAGTTCGCGGTGTAGCTATATTGCTTGAAACAATTTTTTTGAAGGGGAGTGAGGTGATCCATGTCATGTTTGGTTTCTTGAATTAAAATGATATTTGTTTATCAACAAGGAGTCTTTTTTTCAAGACTCTTTTCTTTCCGGTACCATTGAGTCCTCTAATATTCCAAGAGATGAAATTCATTGGTAAAGAGTGGGAGTTAGAAATAGGGCCTTTACCTTTCCCTCATTGATGAGTCTGGTGCCAAGTTCCTGAAGAATCTGACTCGTTGTTTTACTTCCTCTTTTTTGACTTGGGCCTTTTGGGCTATATTTTCCTCCTGCCATGTTCTCTGGAATGCGTTAATGTGATGTTTCCAGGTGGTGTTTGACTTTGAGCTCTTCTTTAATTCATCTTGAAGGAGGTAGGATCCTTTGATTTTTTGGATTTGGTCTTCTCAAATTGTAGCCAGACCGTTTTTCTTCAATTTCTCTACTACCGATAAGAGGTCAACTCCTTCCAATGCCTCTTTTATTGTTTTTACCTTGGGGTAGAATCCACAAGTACTTGTTCCATTTCTATATCTTCCTGTAAATTCTCGTCTTCCTTGTGGTTGTGATCCAAGTAGTTATCCTCTTGCCTTTAGTTGGTTGCATTTTGTGTTTTCTCTTTGGCCTCCTCATCATTTGAGCTATTTCAAAGTGGTTGTTCTTGAAAAAGATTTAGAGCTTCAAATTTTTTAAAGTTAGCTTCCTGGTGTTGTTCTTTCTTTGTGTTATTTTTCCTGCTATTTGTATTCCTTGTGTTTACTCTGGTGAAACCCTGTTCATCCTTTTTCTTGCTAACCCACTCACTATTTTGAGGCATTTTATTCTGCGGATAGTCCCTAAAGAGGTGTCCATGATCATGGAATTTTCTACACTAGAATGGAATGTGTTCATAGTCAATGCTCTAGAGCCAGACTTCATCCATAAATATTAGTTTTATGGCTTTTGGAAGGGCTCTAGAGACATCAATGTAAACACATATTTTGGCATATGAAACAAAATTTCCACTTCGTGTGCTCTCAATCATTTTTATATATTGACCTAATTGGCCTCCAATGCCCTTAAGGACAGAAAGAGCCCAATAAGCAGTTGATAGGGAGTAGACGGGACCCCAAACTAGGACCCTAGTGAAATCCCCTTTCTCAGGAGTTAATTTTTCTTTCCAGAATCTCATATACAGACCTGCAAGTTGAAGAAGTAGGGTCCTCCCTCAAATATCATGTCTCTATCTTCTAAGAAATCAAATATCACTGTAAAGAACCCCTTTGAACCTAGTTGTAGTCTGATTTCTCCCTTTGGTTTCCATTTGGCTTGAATCCACCAATTTAATGCTTTATTTGTGGTCCAGATGCCCATGAATTTTCAAATTACTGCATGTTCTTGCATATAGTCTCTATAAACAGCTACCCCCGATCTTGGCTATCCAACTTCGGGATTTTTTTGTCTTTTGGGTTGCAGTTGCTCCTTGTTTTTGTTCTTACCTTTTGTAGTTATTCCTCTGTAGTTTATGCCTCCATAGTCATTGAAGTATTTGTAGAGGTAGTGCCTATGGTAGTTTGATCCTCTACATTTTTCCCTTTCTCCTTTTGTTTGGCCCTTGATTCAGGGCTCATTCTAGAGGAGTGAAAGGTTGTGCATGAATCTAGCTTGGTGAAAAAAGACTCCTACTCCTGTGATTGACCAATGACCATGTTGCGAAAGGAGGGGGCCTCAGGGCCATCATCTGACTCCTCCATGGAAGAAGGAGAGGCAGGGGAAAGCCCAGGTAGCCGAACACCTCGTCTCTCCGAGGGAAAATGCTGAGAGAGCACACAGATACTAGACCTAGAGCTTTAGGGATTCAAATCCGCTGCCGCCATCTAAATCACACAATCTTCATTCACTCATCAATAAATATCATTATTTTATTTTTATTTATTAACTTATTTCATATTAATATTGAAAACCAGTAATCTCATGTACAAAAGATTAGAGATAAAAAAAATTATATCATTTTCCATAGATAAACTTCCTAGAATATGTACCCAAATAATAATTTAGAAAACAAATATATATCATCGTTAGAAATATATTTAAAGAGAATCTAAGATAAAATAGTTGAACTCGACTACATCATATTGATCGAGCCATGTTTCCTACAAATTATTTCACCACCTTGGACGACTTGTTATTGTGTAGGAGAAGGCATCTCCTCAATGTACATGGATGGTTGATGGGTCCCAATATCATCAACCAAAGTTTCCATTGAATTGGTGACCTTCCTTTTGAATATCTCTTCATTCTCATAGGAGTGGTTAGTGTCTAGACTCCAAGTATTTAGTTGTTATTAGTAGATGGTTCAACGAGATCAATATGTTCTGCTAAAATATTATCTACCTCCAAACCTAATGTTTGTCCCATTCTTAAGAAGTTTTAAAATTGTCTCATGGCATTAAGGATTCCTCGTTTGAGTCTTAGATTTTGAAGTGTGTTTCACAAGTACCGAGGTTTTCTTCTTAGTTGTTCCTCTCCATAAAAGTTTGTAACCATTCCATGGGCATCAAATTGATTCATTTGCCTATATTTTTCCTACAACTAAGATCCCTCTATTTCCTGTGCTTAAACACATGGTCAATCCCTTACTTTATTTCTAAATTCTATGGGAAGGTGTTGTACTATTCAACAACCCCCCATTTATTGATTTAATAGTTAATATTCTATTGATAAATGGGGACCCTTTATAAATATTCTCCAAAAAACTTAGCACTTAAGTGCTTCCTTTTTGAACTATTAGAAATAAATTTATAAATAAACATAAGATATAAAGCAAAAATTCCTTGTGACTAGATATTCTCACTTTATTGCATATCGTTGGATCATGTGTGTCAAAGGTTAATTAACAACTAGGATCCGCAAATTGCGATAAGAGGGACCACCATAATAAACTTATGATATTAGTAAGCTTTTAATTAAAACTAAGGCTTAAAGTATGTCTTACAAAATAAAGTACCTACCTCAATCGCATTATGACATTTACAAAAGCACAAACAAGCAAAACCTTTAGAATATGAAATTTGTGATATTGCGACATAATGAACCGAAGACTCATTGCATTGTGACACTTACACAAATGCCAATATTGTGAACCATGAAAGGTTGTGAAATGCGATATGACCTGGACCCGATGGAAGTGTGCAATAATTGTTATAACTTAGGTAGGGTCCGACACATAGTAAGAGGTTACTTTATGCAATAAGTATTCATTCAAGCAAAATACACTCAAAACGATAAAAGGTATGCCATTCAAATTGCATATCGCAAACTTCTAAATAACTTCAAAATAACGCATAAACGAAAGTGAGATGTTGCGATAATCTTTATCGCAATCGAATAATTGGCATTTCACACTTTAAACTCATCAAGTTGAACTCTTTCTTAAACATTTGCAATGCGATGTCTTAAATGAATAATAAAGGAAATAATAAAAGATCTTAGTGCGTATTTAGTGAGTTTAATGGAATTTATGTTTAAAATGACTCGATATGATTTGATATCTTTCATCTGCATTTTTGAATAAAAGCTTCTTCCTTGTCACCTTTCGGAACTAATTGTATCATTGCATTTTCACTGTAATTTTCGCTCTGTGTTTATCCGATAATATCCATTTCTCAATTTTAGGGAACCTTTGAAGGAAACAATGTTTGAAGATATGGTGAAGAAGGGAAAAATTACTACCTTTGAGAAATCTGACATGATGCCACTCTTCTCTGATACCACCTGCAGCAAAGACGGAGGAACCACATCATGGGAAGCTATGTATAACCTACTGGAAAAAGAGAAACCCAGGCCACTGGAAATGAAGGCAAGAATTGATGCCGAGGAATCATCTAACGCTTCCTAGTTTGAGGCAGCATGTTCATTTTTACACAGAATAGCTACAAGATCTAAGATATTACCATACATAGATATGGTAAAATGGGTGATCACTAATGTGAATATCTCATACAGAACTTTCAGGAATGCAAGACATGAGGTCATGGGGTCTTTCACACCAGACAACTTGTGCCAATTGTACCATCTACCAGAGCCTCAAAAATCTCTATGACAAAGATTTCCTTGAGCATTTTGCCAAAGAAAACAAGGACCCATTGGACATTATATGGACTTGGAGGTCAGGCTCAAGCAAATTCAAGCGAGAGAAATCAGGTATGTATCTAATTTCATCCCTCTCAGCCCCACATAATTTCGCAGCTGTGATGATGTGTACGTTCTTTGGTATTTAATCTGATAGTACAAAGATTTCTATAGAGTGGCTTCCATTAATTGATGCAACAGTTAACGCAATGATTATGAATTGGAGTCAGATTTTATCATAAAATTTAGCTATGGTTATTAGGGAATATAGGCAAAAGAGAAGTGTTTCCTAAATAATTATTCCCCCTTTTTATATGAGCGCTTATGTAATGGATGCCATTTGTTTTTGCTCTCAATTTGCAAACATGGGTTGGAAGTGGACTGTACAGAACCCGCTCCCCATCCATGTGTACCATAAAATCTTGTGGGAATCCCAATTCAATTCCCATTTTTACAAAATCTGCCATGATATTATGTTTCCTATTTATAAAACCATTTTTTATCAAATGTCCCCCAGGATTTGTGAAGAAGCCAAGATAGACATCTTGCCAGTCGCAAGATGGTTCAATGAAGAAACATTCACTTATATCAGAGTTTTTGGGAGCATTGCAGCTCCACATGTCCTCCCATATTATCTTGTAGACAAGCTATTGACCCAAGAGATAGCTTACCAGACAGCAGGGGAGGGTTTAACCAAAGCCCTGAGGGAGTAGAAGAAAGCCATTTGGCCAGCCTTCCCATTACCATGTGGCACTTTCACATTATATGAATATGGGCACACAATAAAAGAAGTAGAGAACATTACATCTCTAAAATTGGCCACAGTTCCAAGGGGACAATATGACCCAAATCAAGTTGCTAAACACTTCACCACCATGGTTAAAGTTAAACAGTTTACTCATGAAGAGGATCCATTTGATGACCTCTTTCAAGGAGACGAAACATTTGCAGAGGTCCTACATTTAGCATCGTTACAGTTAATCCCAAATGATATTAATTCTTTTCATGTATTAGGAATAAAAGATTGTTAAAGGTCCCATTAGACCTATTACAAATTGAAACAATAAGGGAATGTACTCCTAGCGTGAGCTTGGAGGGAAATTCAAAGGAAACTTTAGATGAGGAAATGCAAGAGAAATCAACTCACGAGTCGAAATAGTCAGAGAAAAAATTTCATAATGGAGAATGGAGTCCTAATAAAGATTTTGAGAAAGATATAGAAGGAAATACTAAAGAAATGACAGAATAGGCCTTGGCCAAGAAACAGACAGAGGTCGGCTCCACGCTCAAATAGGGCAGATTCCAGTCATTGACTTGGACAAGGAATGGGAGAAATTCAATTAGAAGCTTCAAATAGGCACAAGTCTTGAGGAAACATCTGGATTTTAGACCCCCAAATAGACTCAAAACGAAGTACAAAGACAATAGAGCAAGGGACTACAAACACTCAAGTTATTGAAGTTATTCCAGATTTTCCCACTTTCAAAATTGTCTTGAAAATTGAAGAGATACATCCACTCGACATATTTTATAGCCCTATACATAAGGTTGTAGTTAAAAGACAAAGAAAGAAGAGGAAATTAGACAACACAACTGTTGCAACTCTAGAAAACGAATCAATGGAATTTGTGTGGAAAAACATTCCTGTTGACGAATCAGAAAACCTTATGAAGTTGCCATAGTTTGCAGGAGCCTATGCCACAACAACCATTGATAAAGGAACAAAAATACGACTGTTGTTAAAAGAAAAAGAATAGATATTTCTTCTGCTTGAACAACAATTAGAACAAGAGGAAATAATTAATTAAATTGTGAATTAAAATTGAATTTAGTCTTAATAGATACTTGCAAATAATTAATTAATTTATTTTAAATTAATTAGTTGGAGAAATTCAAGTTAGAAGTCTTTTTGAAGTCATGCAAGAGTTATCCCTTAAATTAAGGAGATAAGATTTAGTTATATTTGAGTTGTAATTAGTTAACTCAGTTTACTAAGTTAAGTCCAGTTAAATTAGCTCCAAACTGTTTGAGGAACTAATAGTGAGTTAACAGTCAGTTGATGCATTAATGCACTCAACTAGTGCTACTCCATTTAACTGAAGATTCCCTCATCAAAAACTCATGCATGTCTATTTTGAGAAAGACCTAGTTGAGATTAAAGTCAAGGATAGTGTACTATCAGTTTCATGTGTTTTCTCATGGAGAAAAATCATGCATGTAGTCAAGGATTTATCCTTGAGGATTGTGTAGTTTTGGAGCATTAATTTTCCACTTGGTAAGAGAGAATCATCCACAAGGAACATCGTGAGGAAATAGGAGCTTGGAGGGCAGAAAGGAAGGCTAGAGAGAAGCCAAGATTGCCTGTGAGCATCTATGAGGATTGTACTAAGAGCTGGCTAGCTGTGAGAGCTAAGGCTTTGTATAATTCCTGTGCATTTCCACCATGTATGATAATATGATAGTGTCGGATTTTTAGCTGAGGCTTTCCCCAAATTATTTTCATGTGTGTTGTGATTGATTCTTCTTCTTCTCGTTATATTGTTCAGCTCAATCTTTAAGCTTCCAAAAATTGATAGTAGAAGTAGGTTATAGTATTCTGCTTTGATTTATATTGCATTATCGGGTTAACCTACATATATTTTCTACATGGTATCAGAGATGGATTTGTACAAATTATCTACATGGTATCGGAGTTATGAATAGTACACTAAGAACAGAATTCGACATTTGAAGTTTGGGGTTGCAAGTGAAAATCGAATTTATATCATACTTCAAGGTTGGCCAATGGTGTTCTATGGGTTGAAACTCGAGTATGCCTTGGAAGGTAGCTCGAATTACATAGAATGGAAAGATAGAATGGACGTTGTATTAGAAGACAATGGCTTGAAGGAATTCATTGATCAAGAGATCCAAAAGCCAACTTCAACTAATGCACAAGAGTTGCCTGAGTGGAAGAAGTGTGTGGTGAAGGCGAGATAGATCATCCTAGAGGGAGGTTGAGACCATATTGTCTCAAGTCTCCATGGGAAGGATACTCCATTTTCAATGTGGAAGACATTGAAGGAAATCTACCAGAACAATAGTGACCAGAGGAAATTGGCACTCAAGGATAAGCTTCAAAGAATCAAGTTGGAGAATGACAATATTATTTCCACATATCTGAACAAGCTCACCACCTGTAGAGATGAGCTTGGTAGTGTTGGAATTACTACTGTCGATGATGATATGGTGAGCCTCGCTCTCCTTGGCCTTCCAAAGAGTTGGAATAGCTACCTAGACTTTGTGAATGGAAGGGAGAAACTGTCGGATTGGGAATGACTGTGGTCAGATCTTATGCAGGAGGAGATCAGGAGGAGCACACAAGATGGTTCTTCATCCAAGAATGATGATGAAGAAAATCTAGCCTTAGAAAGTAAGGCAAGGAAAGGGAAGGGGAAGGCTTCCCATTTCAAATCGAATTATTCTCATGGAGGGAAGAAGGGTGACATGTCTAGAGGAAGATGCTTTACTTATCACAAGATGGGACATTATGTGACTAATTTCCCATTGAAGAATTCCAAGAAGGGATCCTCGAAAGGATCGGAAGGTGAGACATTAGCCTCTCAGTTCGAAATGGACTTTACCCTCATCACATGCATGGTATCATCAATGATGGGTTGTGTTAGTGTTAGTCTTTTTATCCTTCCTCCATTGATCAAACATGCTCTTACAAAGTGATTTTAAGGTGTCAAGGTCAAATTTTGTCATTTCAGTGAGTCTTCAAGCAAAATTTGGTCACTAGGTATTAGGTCTAGGGTTTGTTTTCACTCCTGCCAGATTTGTCCAAATGTCAATCCATGTTACCATTCAGCTGAGTTTACCATCATTCAGAGGGTTTTCATCATCATGTCAAGTTCCACTGGGTCATTTTACACCTTGTTCATGCTTTAGTTGTGCCTAAGTAAGGTTCATTTCCGTCTCCTAGGGTTTTGAAGCTAATTTCTCTTGGATGGTCAAATCATCAGCAAAAATTGTATCTGGATGTTCATACACCTTCCCATATCCTTAATGTATCTTATTAAACAACTCCCATCACTGAGATCCCCGAATTCCTCATTTTCGCACAAACCCTAGTTTCTTGCTACAACTTGGCAATTTTCTAGGTTGGGCCTGTGTTTTGCCCTTTTGGACCCCTTCCCCTCACTAAATATTTGAAATTCCACTTTCCCTTACTTCCTAACATCCCTCCCTACTTCACAAAATTTCCTCAAGAATTTAGAAGCCCCCTATCCCCTTCATCTCCCTTCATTCCGACAAACCCTTTGTTCCACACATCGGGGTAGGTTTTACTCAAATGATGTTTCTGAGTAATAAAAGATGAATTTGGGAAAAATGAGATAGGTTTTTGTCAAAAATAGGCCAAGTAAGAAAAAACTCCTTTAATTTTTACACAGGTGTCATGGTTTTAGAGAAATGTCAAAAATACAGTTGTCTTGGGAGAATTGATGCACCTCTGAAGTGACCTTGGGAAAATCACGTTTTCTCCTAGCTTGGTTGGCGAAATGAATTTCTTGATGAGTCAAATGATAACTAGACACAAGGATATTTCCAATGAGCTATCATGAGCTCAATGTTGATTTTAGGAAGCCCTTACAAAGTTGACTACAATATCACTCTTCCTTGAGACAGCCTCATTTGGCACATTTTGACTAGTCTTGGGAGATTTTATTTTTGATAGGGCAAATGAACTCAAAATTGAAACATTCTAGTTGGGTTGGAAATTAGACTCAAATACCTTTCCA
Source organism: Pinus taeda (assembly GCA_000404065.3). Lineage (NCBI taxonomy): Eukaryota > Viridiplantae > Streptophyta > Pinopsida > Pinales > Pinaceae > Pinus > Pinus taeda. The sequence continues at coordinate 2,519 of APFE030827577.1, read as the reverse complement.
ATGAGCTATCTCGTGCCCAATTTTGACTTCTGGAAGTTCCCCAAAGGCAGCTCCAAAGTGGCGCGAAGCATAGAGAATTTGGGCGCGACGCATAGAGAAATTTGGCCTCATTTTCACTCTTCAGCTTAGAAATTTGCCCAGTTTTGACTAGTTTTACTTTTTGATGCAACTATTGATATACCATGATGTAATATTGGCACATTTTTACTTGTTCTAGAGGATTCATTCACTAAAAAGTGAAAATTAAATGAATGAATCAGTTTCTTAGCATATAGAGGCAAGTTGCTTGATTGCCTAGATTTCAGTTCCTTATTTAGAATTGGTTCACACAGCTCCTAGAATGATGAGCTCGACCCCTAGAGGAAAGGGAATGGGTTTGATTTGTCTATATTATGTAATTTCTAAGTCATTTTCATGGTTGGACATTTGGGATTTCTTGGCACATCATTGTACATTTTTTCTTTGCATTTTTGGCAAAGGAAAGACCAGGGTTTTGCAGCACTTGTTGGGATCCATGTGGCTTTGTGTTTTGATGATGTTTTTATCTATGAAATTTTAAGTTCATTGATGTTTATGTGTATTATTTTCCCTTCTCTTTTCTTCTGAAATTAAACAAATGAGTGATTAAGGTAGAATCCATTGGACTGTTGTGCTCTGCCTTGAAATTTTGTTTAATTTTACATGTTTTCGTCTGTTTGAGGAGGACTCTTGAGACCCTCTTGCCCTCCTTAGCTCCTCACCAGTCTGATCCATCCATTCATTCAATCAAAAAGCATCAAAAATACTGCCTACCTTGCCCCAACCAGAACTCTGCAAAAATTTGGCCTCATCGCCGTACCCAAATTTTCCCTTCCCTTTTTCCAACACAAAACCCCCAAAAACTCAAATTAAATCCTTGCACGTCATACCTAGCCTAAAATTAGTTGCTATTTCAGTCATCTCAAGCCCCGTCGATTATACTTTGCTGAGATTGACCTGGAGAGAACCCTCTCCTGTCCTCATAGGGCTAGCTACGAGGCTGAGTGTGGTTTGATGTGGACCTAGAAGCTTACCTTTTTAGCCTAAGGTAAATCTAGGCTCTAACATAGTGGCGACTCTGTTGGGGACGAGATTGTTTGTTTGTTAGTGTAATTCATTTTATAAGCTACAGATAGAGCCTGAAATTATGCCAGGTAGCCTTCAAAATGCTTTTTCCATGCATCAGTGAAGTAGATAAATGCTGCTTCAGTCAATCTCTGGTCTAGCTTGTAAACGTGACATCTAACTTGTTAATTGCCCCAGTACATATATCAAGTTCAGATCTGATGGTTGATGGTGGAAAACAATCAGACACAACAAGGTTGGAATCATTCACCTGGCGATTCCAAATCAGTTTTGAGATCAGATCCAAGGACTCCATTGGAGGATGAACCCAACCAGCAAAAACATGAAAGGGCAATATGAAAAGATTAGGTATTCAAGTTGGAATTTCATCCAAGATATTTTGTTCTTTGTTATAAATTATTTCTTCTCTTTTCCCGAGAATGTCAAGAAGGCTTTGCAAAGTATACTATGTTTGAGAAAAGATCCTCAGCTTGCATTTGATTCCTTCCTTTTGAAGATTGTGAATACCAAAGATTTGCATGCCTTTGAGCTTGATCAAGACCCTTTTTCTGAACCTTGTGATGACCGTCTTCAAACTGATGAACCTCAAGAGACCAAGACTGATTCTATAGCTTTTGTACATACCCCACTACCTTGTAAAATTCCAAATTGATACAAGCCTATGATTTTACCTCCTATATTCCATGCTTTCCCTAAAAATCATGACCTATATCTACCAAGATTTGATGGTGAACGCGACAACATCACTGCTGAGAGACATGTATTGAATTTTGAGTCTTTTCTTGATCTTTTGAAGTTGATGAAGAGGATGTCAGTATTAGGCTTTTTTCTCTTTCTTTGCAAGGCAAAGTCAAGAGTTGGTTCAAAACCCTGCCTAATGCAAGCATCTCAGATTACCAGCAGTTCGTCAAAGTTTTCCTCGACAGGTGGGTGGTAAGACAAAACCCTTTCTTGATTATAGAAAAGTATAACGAGCTGAAAAGACAACTAGGGGAGACAATACAACAGTTTTCTGCCAGATTTAACCAAGTTTATTATTCGATGCCTGTTAATATAAGACCTCCTCTTGGATCCACTCTCTTGCACTACCTGGGTGCTTTTGATTCGGAAATGGAGTTTTAGCTGAGGGAAAGGAATCTTGCAACACTTGAAGAGATGCAGAATAGTGCAGTAGATGTAGAGGCTCATTTGCTGATCCGAAGGGCAAAGTTGAAGGAAGAAAAGATGAAAAACATAGATCCAGAGGAATCAACATCTTTAGAGGTAAAGCTTGACATTTTGGTAAGTGCAGTGGAAGATATAATTGATCCAGGTGGATGTTGGTGGCCACCCACCTATCCCATTTGGACCCCCGCAACTGTCTCTTTCAGTTTTTCAGTTTCCGTAATTGTAGCACAATTTACTATTTTTAGCAG
>APFE030827553.1:0-28561 GCA_000404065.3 Pinus taeda | reverse complement strand
CAAACACACCACATGACACCATTATTTTTGGACCAATGTCCCCGGAAAAACCCAATGCGGGAAAACTGGTGCAACTATTTGAGGGTTTTCTTATTAAGCAATATCAGAGTACAATCTGGGTGCCAAAACTGGCCTACCAACAGAGAATTTCCTTAGCAACTATACCTCACAGTTTGAGAGAAATCTCTTGGCTAAAAACCCAGAAAACCCTTCGGGCAATTCCTTAGCACAAAACTGCTTTGCAACCCTAGCGTCTGCCCAATCTGGATTGCGTCAGCCACTCCTAGTCGAGTGCTGGCCTTGCGTCATCCTTCCTTAGCCTGCGTCAGCCCTAGGAGGCCCTGCGTCAGCTTTGGGAGCCTCTGCATCAGCTGTGCTGGCTCCTCTGGTGCTCTGCGCAACACTTGGCTGTCTCTGTGTGGCCCTGGGTGAGCCCTTGCTGGCTCTGCGTCACCCTCTTTGGCTGCTGCACTACTCTCCCAGCACAATTTCTGCCTTCTCTGTTTCTCTGTACTCAATGCCCCTCAGCTGCTCTCCCAATCACTGATTCTATCTCTCTTAGCAAACCCCGCTCTAGAGAATAGAATGATTGATCATCTGGTGTATTCTCCAAGTGATCGTCAAGCCTCCTCTTATACTTTTCTTGTTGACATCTCAACGACCGAGATTATGTCCGTAATCAATGGCTAAGATTAGATTTGGCTCGATCCATGTCTTTTGGACCACTCTAACACAGATTCATATTATACACACTAATATTTTATTTTCCCAAAGTTTAGACTTAGGGACTCCATTAAAAATATTAATTATTTTAAAATCTTCTGATCTGTTTAGAATCTGCCCAAACCCTTTCTGGGTATTGGAAATCTCATGTGCCCCAACCTCTTCACCAAATTTCGTGGCTAGAGCACATCCGTTGCTACCTCAAATCAACATCACTAAAGTAGTGTATACAATTTCACATATGATTTTTGAGGTTGTAATTGGCTCTGGTTGTTGATGTAGTGTTCTGGGTTCAGATCTGTGTTCTGGTTACAGTGATCTATCTATTCCAGTTGACTGGTTGAATTTCGATTAAGTATCGGTTGATTGGGTTTTCAGTGATTGTTTGATTCAGTTGTGTCAGAGGTTCAAGTGATTATTTGATTCAATTGTGTCACAGGTTCAATGATTGTTGTGTCAGAAGTTTCAATGATTGGTTGATTCAAAAAGTGATGATTGGATTTCAGTTATATCAGAGATTGTTGATTGGGTTTCTGTGATTGGTTGATGTAGTTGCATTTGATAGATGTATTACAGAGGTGTTTTTGAGCTTCAATGTTACTGATGGGTCTAGTATGAAAATTTGATGAAACGTGGCCTACATATCGTTTTGATGTGTACTAGGAGTATCCAGTCTAAAAATTTATGAAACGTGGTCCCTGGTGGATACTGAGGGTTTGAGCCTTTAGTGAGGAAGAAGCTTCCTACCGATAGTGGTTGGTGATTAGATTGGGGGGTGGAGCTCCCTTCTAGTAGCAGCTGGAGAACGAGTGAAGGTGGTAGACTTCTGTAGGTCGGCGAAACATATCAGCCAATATGAGAACTAGGGGGTTGTAGCTCCCTTCCAGTCGAAGCTGGAGAACGAGAGAAGGTTGTAGCCTTCTGCAGGTGGGTGCCTGTGTACTGGTATGAGTCTGCGCCAATACAAGATTGTAAACAACTTATTCTTAATATTAAAAAGAAGACAGAGACAACAACAACAGGTGGTTTTTCTTCCGCATTGGGTTTCCACCTTAAATCTTTGTGTTCATGTGTGTTTCTTATGTGTGATGGTTTATTCTGTTATTGTTGCACTTGATTGCTGTTAATTTAATGGTTAATAAAGTACTAATGCACTGGCTGAAGACAAACATATGATGGATTAACTGAATTATAAGTTCACTAGATATACGCTAGTTATCTTAAGAACAATCGCATGCACACGCAGGTCTGATTCAGTAAAGTCGCGTATAGAAATCTGAATATGGAATGTAAAAAGTTATTGATGATTTGTAAATATTGATTCACCCCCTCTCTCAGTGTTTTTCCCAACAAAAGTTGGATCCTTCCGGTGTGAAAGGTATATTTTGTTGGGTATAGTGACTCCTCGAAAGCCCATAGAATCTATATGAAAGATGGACATCACATTGAAGTTAGTCGTGATGTCATATATGATGAGAGCATGGGATTCAAGAAATCAAAGAACTTTCTATAGATTCTAATGACGAAGAATTTACTATATTTGAGGAAGAAGTTGACAAGGAAGGAGAAGGATCTCACCATGAGGAAGAAGGACCTAGTGAACCTGTTTAACTCGTGGTCATTCAAGAAACAAAGAAAAGACCTAATTGGTTGAAGTCTACACTACTTGATGCAGAAGGTCATGGGGCAACTCAAGGATCATTTAGAGAAAGTAAAAGACCTAAGAGATATTCTGGGTATTCTACATACATGACAAAATTAATAGAAGCAGAACCATCCACCTTTGAAGAGGCTGTAGAACATCGAGAATGGAAGGATGCCATGAATGAAGAATATCATTCTATAATGAAGAATGGAGTCTAGGAGATTATACTAGGCCCGAAGACAAATCTGTGGTTACTTCCAAATGGATCTATAAGATCAAGCATGCAATTGATGGAAGTATAGATAAGTATAAAGCAAGATTTGTGGCTAGAGGATTCTCTCAACTTGAAGGCATCGACCATGAACAAACATTTGCTCCAACTGCAAGATATACAACGATTCGATCATTAGTCTCTCTGGTAGCATCGACGGGATGGAACATCCACCAAATGGATGTCAAGACTGCGTTTTTTAATTGCACTATAGATGAAGAAGTCTATATAGAACAACCCTTGGGATTTGATGTCAAAGATAGGAAGGCATATGTTTGCAGATTAAAGAAAGCATTATATGGCCTCAAGTAAGCGTCGAGGGCATGGTATGCTAGGATGGATGTATACCTACAGAGATTATGCTTCACGAAAAGTTCTGCTGACTCAAACCTCTGTATTAAGGTGGTAAACAATGAAAATGTAATTATTCTTCTATATGTAGATGATCTTCTCTTGACAGGCGTAGAAGGTCGAATTGAAGAATGAAAGAAGCAATTGGTAGCAGAGTTTGACATGAAGGATCTAGGGCTGATGCATTAGTATCTTGGACTAGAAGTTTGGTAGGAACCTAATGAAATCTATTTAGGTCAAGGAAAGTATGTGATCGAGACATTGAAGAAGTTTGACATGATGGATTGTAAAACCATGACCATCCGATGATCACAAACTTGAAAAGACTAAGGAGTTTCGTATCAAGTCTTGTGGTTCCTTCCAGATATAGGCAAATGATTGGTTCATTGATGTACTTGGTGAATACTCGACTCGACATATGTTTTGCAGTAAATGTACTCTGTCAATTCCAAGTGGAGCCGAAGCATGATCATTGGATAGCAACAAAACATATTCTGAGATATCTGCGAGGAACCATCAAGTACTACCTGAAATATAATAAAAGGAATGATGTTGAATTGACTGGTTATACAAATTTCGACTGGGGAGGCAGTGGACAGGATGGAAGAAGCACTAAGGGAGGATCTTTTAGTCTAGGATCCTCTATGGTCTCATGGATGAGCAGAAAGCAAGACATCGTTGCTTTGAGTAGTACTGAAGCTGAATTTGTTGCAACATGTGAAGTTAGCAGGGAAGCAGTTTAGTTAAGAAAGTTTCTATCTGACTTGTTTGAAGGACCGATGAACCCTACAATGATACGTTGTGATAACACCAGTTGTATTCATTTGTCTGAGTATTTAGTGTTTCATGGGACTGTTGATTTGTGTAATATTCCCAACCCGGAATATTCCTTAAACCCCAGCAAAACTCCAACCAAATATGTGCAAATTATATAATAACCCAGAAGTGATAAAATAACAGTGGAATAGCATATAATAATGTAAATTGGAAATATAAGCAAATACACAAGAAATACAGCGAGAAAGTGCTAAGCCATTTTATTATACTGAGCAATAAAATGAGTACAAGAGGTGACTAGATAGATGACACCTCGACTTGCACAAGGCAAGTGAAGAAATACGCTTAGAATGACAAGAATGGCCTCTCTGCGTGGATGCTGCTGCTGCTGCTGCTAGGAAACAAATGATGATTTAGGGCTGCTCCCCTCCTCGGAAAAAGCTGAACTCTAGATTCGGGCTCTACTCAAGAAACCCAGAAAAACCCAGAAAACTTTCCTGGAATGGCCGAACCTCGAAAAACACCCCCTTGGGGTTCTGCGCAGTCCCCCAATGCCCTGCGCTGCCACTGAAGAAAACCCCTCTAAACTCTGCCTGAAACACTGCCTAAAGCCCTGCCAAAAATTCTCAAATGAGACAAGAGCTGGACCCCTGCTCAATCACCCAGCATAAATCCACCTGCAAACCCCAATCCTGCACTACAACCCAAAAAGAACTGCGTCCCTCTCCAAGTGCTGTGCAGTCCTCCAAAATGCTGCTAAAACTGCTGCTGGAATGCTGATGAAACTACCGCTGAAACACCGAAGGAAATACCTTGCCCGAGCAGGCACTCGAAATCCCCCGGGGCTAAGGGTGAGATCTTCGAATGGAGACACTCGATGCACTAAACAATGCTGCAGACTAGCTAAACAGCCAGCGTGCTCAGAAGTCGAAACGACTAGCTCAAAATGCACATAACTGAATGATCCAAAATGAGGGGGCTCCTATCTATTTTATAGCCTCTGCCTCTCACAATCCCTAGGCTGACCTCCTCTTGCCATGTGTTTTCTTCCTACGCAGTTCCTCCATGTGTCTGCGTGGGCTCCATTTCTGCGTCCCCCTTTGGCCCCCATGGCTCCCCTTTAAGTCACAACATTGTGCTACCTAGGAAGTGACTTTTTATTCTAAAGTGAGTTATGTTCCCCCTTCCTCACTTTTTTATTTACAAATAACTATAGAAGGCAAAAAGTGAACAAAATCGAATATTCCAATTAGCCATAGCTAATTAAGAATATTACAGCCTCCCGCGGCAAAATGTTGCTTGTCCTCAAGCAATTGAAGTGATGGTTGTTGTAAGATCTTGTCACTCTCCCAAGTGGCATCCTCATCCGGCAAATTCTTCCACCTCACCAAGAATTCCCGGACCGTCCTGCTCTGCAGCTGCCTCTGTCTAGTGTCAATGATAGCCTCCGGCTGCAATACCAAATGCCCCTCATCATCCATTGGTGGTAGCTCATCTGTCACAGTTACCTGCTGCCCCAATGCCTTCTTCAGGCATGATACATGAAAAATGTTATGAATCTTGCTGCCTTGGGGCAGCTCCAACTCATATGCAACCTGTCCAATCCTGCGTATCACCCTCTATGGCCCATAAAAGCGGAGCTTGAGCTTCTCAGCCCCCTTCTGCTTCAGTGACGACTGTCGGTATGGCTGTAATCGTAGGTAGACCATGTCCCCTACCTCGAATTGCCTATCCACCCGACCCCTGTCGACATATAGCTTCTGCTGGTTCTGCGCTGTAGCCATGTTATCCTTGAGAGCTCGAAGGATATCCTGACTCTCTTGGATACAAATCTTGGCTCTAGGAGCCCTGCTATCACCAAACATCACGTCGACAAAAGATAAAGGATGATACCCATATAAGGCATAGAATGGTGACATACTAATGGACATGTGATGTGAAGTATTGTAGCAGTACTCCCCCAGATGCAGCCACTGATGCAGCCACTTCAGCCATGCTCGCTGCTGCCCACTGACATAGTTACGCAAGTAGCCCTCCAGCCACTTGTTAACTATCTCCGTCTGCCCATCCATCTGTGGGTGATAGCTGGTATTCGGTGTCAACTCCGTCCCCACCAATCGGAAAAGCTCATGCCAAAACCCGCCCATGAAACGACTGTCCCTGTCACTGACGATGGTCTTAGGAAGACCATGTAGCCTGAAGATCTCCCTGAAGAACAGCTCGGCCACCTGTGCTGTTGTATAGTGTGCGGATATGGCAAAGAAATGTGCGTACTTCGTCAATCGATCAACGACGACAAAGATACAATCCTTGCCCTGTATCGTGGGCAACCCTATGATGAAGTCCATCGAAATGCTCTCCCATTTCCCCTCCGGAATGGGAAGAGGTTGTAATAAACCCACGGGATGGCTCATCTCTCCCTTGTTCCTCTGGCAAACATCGCACTCCCAAATGTGCTGGAGCACGTCCCCCTTGAGGCCCTTCCATGAGAACCTCTCTCTAATGGCCCTGTAGGTTTTGGTAAACCCCTGATGTCCTACCAAAGGTGAATCGTGTGATGCCTGGAGTACCTTCTTCTTGAGCTGAGACCCCTCAGTCAAGAAGATCCGGTCCCTGTAATAGATTATCTCATCGACCACCCTCTACTTGTCATCTGCCGCCTACCCAACCAGAACCTCGCATGCAAACCTGTCTTTGGAGTACTCTACTAAGAGTCGAGCCCTCCAATCTGTATCCAAGGTCATAAGAGACAACATGAAAGGGCCTCTACTACCATGTTGTTCTTACCCTTAACATACTCAATGTCAAAGTCATATGCTTGGATCTTATTGATCCACTTCTGCTGCCTCTCCTGTAGCTGCTTCTGCTTCAAAAAGAACTTGAGGTTGTTGTGATCAGTCCTCACCCTGAACCTGTTGCCTACCAAATACTGCCGGTACTTAGCCAATGCATGCATGATGGCCAGCATCTCCTTGTCGTATATGGAATACAACCTCTCATGCGGAAGGAGCTTCTGGCTCTCAAATGCTATAGGGTGACCTCCCTGCATCAATACTGCACCGATCCCCTCTCCCGACGCCTCACACTCCAAGACAAATGGCTGCGTAAAATCTGGCAACGCAAGCACTGGGCAGCTGCTCATGACCTCCTTGAGCCTGTTAAAGGCTCGCTGCGCTATATGACCAACTAAATGCCTCCTTCTTTGTCAAATCTGTCAGGGGTGCAGCAAGCTGTGAGAAACCTTTGACGAACTTCCGGTAGTAAATGCAAATGCCAATGAACCCTCGAAGTTCCGTCACGTTTCTTGGCTCCGACCATTCACTGATGGCCCTAATCTTCTCCTCGTGGACCCTCACTCCGTCCACCCCTATGATGTGTCCCAGATACAACATCTTCGTTAACCCAAACTCACACTTGGAGAGTTTGGCATAGAAATTCTGCTCCTGTAAGATACACAATACTGTCTCAATGTGCTAGAGATGCTCCTCCCAAGTCCTGCTGTAAATGAGAATATCTTCGAAGAATACCAACACAAACTTCCTCAAATGACTATGGAAGATGTGATTCATGCAGGACTGAAATGTAGTTGGGGCATTGGTTAGCCCAAAAGGCATCACCAAGAACTCAAAGTGCCCATAGTGACACCCGAAGGCGGTCTTGGGAATATCCTGCTCCCTCACACGAATCTGATGGTACCCAGATCTCAAATCAATCTTTGAGAAGAATTGTACTCCCCTCAACTCGTCCATCAACTCATCAATCTTGGGTATGGGGTACCTATTCTTCAGGGTCTTCTTATTTAGGGCCCTGTAGTCAATGCACATCCTCAAGGTACCGTCCTTCTTCTTCACCAACACCACAAAAGAAGCAAAAGGACTCGTGCTCAGACGAATGTGCCCAAGTGCCAGCTACTCCTGGATAACTCGCTCAATCTCGTCCCGATAGGCCTTGGGGTACCTATAGGGGGTGGTGATCACTTCTTGGATGCCCTGCTCAAGCTCGATAGTGTGCTCAAACCCCCGATCCGGTGGCCGTCCTGGTGGAATCTCTCCAAACACTATGGCATACCGATCAAGGATGGACTGGATCTTTGGATGTACTGTCTGCCCTGTAGTCCCTGCCTCTGATGCACGCAGCTCCACTGCCCACTCTATGTCTCCCTTCTGGAAGACTGCCTTTATCCGATGAGCCGACACAGTCTGAGGCGGATATGTGTGCTATCCCGTATCTTCTCATGCCTTCCTGTCTTCTCATCATCCCACTCCATCTCTAGGGTCTTCCAATCCGTCGTGACCTTCCCTAGAGTAATAAGCCATTGAACACCCAGTATCATGTTGGTGTCCGGAATGTCGACCATGAAAAAGTGGTCACTCAATGTGTAGGTGCCCATCGTCACTGAAAGCTCTGGAACATAATGAGCACACGTCATGGTCTGATCTCCTGGGACTAATACTGAATACCCATCGAAGCTCTCTGTCTGAATACCTCTCCGCTCAACCATCTGTGCATCGATGAAGTTGTGGGTTGCCCCACTGTCAACCAAAACTGATATGCGTTGGCCACGTACTGTCCCTTGTACGCGTAGCGTCAGATACTTGGGAACTCCTTGCAATGTTGCAAGGGCCCCTCCGGTGGGTGCAAAAGATGCACAACTTGCTGGTGGTGGTGGAGGTGGCAAAGGTCCCTGTATGGCATGGCTATCTCCTGCGTCCACATCCTCCTCATCATCCTCTTCTCCACTTCTCTCGGAAAAGACCTCAATAAAATGTGCTTTGCCAGCAGCACATCTGTGTCCTGGTGCCCATGGCTCCTAACAGGTGAAGCGCAACCACTTCCTCTTCATCTCCCTCCTGGCATCGTCGTCAAACTGTCCTCATCCTGGATTCCCCTTTGGAGGAGGAATCCTCACATCCTTTCCCTTAGACTGAAATGGTTGTCTTTGGGGGTAAGGTGTCCGGGTCCTGGGTAAGACATCCTGTAAGTCCCGGGTCCTGCTGATAGCATCCTGGAGTGTGGCTGGTCTAGTGGATCGGACTAAACCCCGAAGTGGCTCTGCTAACCCCTCAACATACATATAGACCCTCCGTGCCATGGATAGGTTTGGCACCATCACAAAGACCCTCAAGAAATCTGCAATGTAGGTCTCTAGGCCCCCTGTCTGCTTGAGCCTCGTCAGCTCAACAAAATGCTGCTCTAGATCCCTTCGATCAAATCGCTCCTTCAGTCTCCTGGTAAACTCGACATATGTCGTCACTGTGGAGTGCCCTAGTGTAACCATCCCATGAAACCACCAATCCTGGGCTTCGCCACCCAAATGCAATGTTGCCACCTTGATGGCCTCTCCCTCCGACATCTGGTTAAGCTGGAAATAAATGTCCAGCTTCTCCACCCAAGACTTTGCCGAACTGTTTGATGAGCCATCAAACATAGGCAAGTGGAATCTACTCGATGCACGGTGGGTGTCGCCATCATGGTAATGCCGGTACCTTCTATGATGGTCGCGGGGTCTAATATCTCGCTAGAGCTCAACAAAATCTCTGAATGAGAGGGCTTCCTTGAACTGCTGCCCATAGGCCTGGTACTCTGCAAAATAATCGCCCATATGTCCGGGCTCTACCTCGTGCTGGGCTACGACCCCCATGTCTGCTCCTAAGAAAGTGGGTATGGTAGAGTGTGTAGGGGCATGTGAGGCCACCTGCTGCACAATATCACGTTGCTCTGGCAAGTGATGGGATGCACCTGATCCCTCACCAATCTGAAAAACTCGTGGGCTCTCACACTTCTGGTCTCTACCGCCGTGAATCTCTGCCCCATCACCTCAATCTGCCTCGACAAATCCTGCACTGATTTGAGGAACATATCCGCAAATCTCTTCCCGTCCTCGTCGGCCATTTGTTCTGCGTCCACTACTGGCTCTCTTTGTTCTGCGTCTACCACAGGCTCCTCCTGTTCTGCGTCCACCATAGGAACACAGTCTCCCTCCCCGTAGGTATTCTCCAACCTACGTCCAGTGTCTCTGTACCTCCTACCTCTATAACAAATGTAGGGTTTTATCCCTGGTGTCATAGATTGCTAGCTCCATAGGCTGAGCCAGATCTATGCTCTAATACCACTGTAATATTCCCAACCCGGAATATTCCTTAAACCCCAGCAAAACTCCAACCAAATATGTGCAAATGATATAATAACCCAGAAGTGATAAAATAACAGTGGAACAACATATAATAATTTAAACCGGAAATATAAGCAGATACACAAGAAATGCAGCGAGAAAATGCTAAGCCATTTTATTATATTGAGCAATAAAATGAGTACAAGAGGTGACTAGACAGATGGCACCCCGACTTGCACAAGGCAAGTGAAGAAATACTCTCAGAATGACAAGAATTGCCTCTTTGCGTGGATGCTGCTATTGTGCTGCTGCTGCTACGAGGAAAAAAATGACGATTTGGCGCTGCTCTCCTCTTCGGAAAAAGTTGAAACTCTAGATTTGGGCTCTACTCAAGAAACCCAAAAAAACCCAGAAAGCTTTCTTGGAATGACTGACTCTCGAAAAACACCCCCTTGGGGTTCTGCACAGTTCCGCAATGCCCTGCGCTGCCATTGAAGAAAACCCCTCTAAACTTGCCTGGAACACTGCCTGAAACCCTGCCAAAAATCCTCCAATGAGACAAGAGCTGGACCCCTGCTCAATCACCCTAATCCTGCACTACAACCCAAAAAGAACTGCGTCCCTCTCCAAGTGTTGCGTAGTCCTCCAAAATGCTGCTAAAACTGCTGCTGGAATGATGATGAAACTACTGCTGAAACACCGAAGGAAATACCTTGCCCGAGCAGGCACTCGAAGTCCCCCGAGGCTAAGGGTGAGATCTCCGAACGGAGACACTCGATGCACTAAACAGTGCTGCAGACTAGCTAAACAACCATCGTGCTCAGAAATCGAAACGACTAGCTCAAAATGCACATAACTGAATGATCAAAATGAGGGGGATCCTATCTATTTTATAGCCTCTGCTGCTCACAATCCCTAGGCTCACCTCCTTCTGCGTGATTCCCCTCTTGCCATGTGTTCTTTTCCTCTTACGCAGTTCCTCCATGTGTCTGCGTGGGCTCCATTTCTGCGTCCCTCTTTGGCCCCCTTGGCTCCCCTTTAAGTCACAACGTTGTGCTACCTAGGAAGTGACTTTTTATTCTAAAGTGAGTTATGTTCCCCCTTCCTCACTTTTTTTATTTACAAATAACTATAGAAGGCAAAAAGTGAACAAAATCGAATATTCCAATTAGCCATAGCTAATTAGGAATATTACAATTTGGGGTAGCATCGGATGTGCTCAAGCCACGAAATTTGGTGGAGAAGTTGGGGCACATGAGATCTCCAATACCCAGAAAGGGTTTGGGCATATTCTAAACAATCAACAGATATTAAAATAATTAATATTTTTAATGGAGTGCCTAAGTCTAAACTTAGGGAAAATAAAATATTAATGTGTATTAATATGAATCTGTGCTAGAATGGTCCAAAAGACATGGATCAAGCCAGAGTGATCTTAGCCATTGATTAGGGACTTAACCCCGGCCGCTGAGATGTCAACAGGAAAAAGTATAAGAGGAGGTTTGAGGGTCATGTTGACCTTGCCGCCTACACCTATCTACAAGTCAGTGAGAAAAGCCTTCAACCCCACAAAGTGTGGTTGGTGGTAGGGAACTCAGAGAAGGGGCTATCACACTAATCCCGACTCTTTCCGTTTGAGTTATCTCGTAGGTTAGCTAGGGGGGGTGGTCCCTAATGAAAAGTTAAGTTAAAAGATGTGAGTTTCTAGGAGAGTGTTATAGTGAAAATGGATCACTTTTAAAGATTTATGGGCAAATATAAAGTGAACAACTTGAACTAACAATGTCAATCATTAATATGATTAAAAACTATAAAACCAGTGACTTATAAGGAATTTGCTCAACAATTTAAAGATATATTTGCTCAAAGTAAAATGCAATGCTTTCAAAAGAGAAAACAAAGTAAGCTTGAAATGTAAACAAGAATTGTTAGCATAAGATATGTAAGATACAAAATGCTTTTGAGATAATCAACTTTATAAATCAAAACATGTGAAACATATCTTGCCAAAACTCACAAATTAGCAATTAACTTGGAAATGTAAAAGAAAGGAAGTGCTAAACCAATACATCAATATGCAATTAGACTTGAAACATGAAAAGAAAACACTTGTTTGAAATGATTACAATACTTGCTTTTGGAATAAACTTTGCATATGAAAACTCAAACCATCAAGAGACAAATAAAGTAAATGTAATGGAAAATGCTCTTGGTTGATTTTATTAATTAGCTCTACAACAAGATTACAATTTAACTCTTCAATCCTCAGACCTCACCCTCACCCAATGATATGGATCTCATAGTGAGGAGTCAATAGAGGAGTAGTGGATCCCAAAGATGTCTACTGCAACCAACTTATGTTGGAGGTAAAATTTAATGAGGCTTGGGGCCTTCCTACACTAAAATGCGTAGATGAAATGCAAATTGTGTTAATTTCCCAAATTAAAATAATGATACATGCAAATGCTTCAAAGAGATTGATTTGCAATGCTTGAAAATGAAATAGCGTTCAACATAAGTTGCAATTATAACTTAAATTGGAAGAATAAAATTAGCTTACAAATGTTGCACGTGTTTCATCAATGAATCAAAATGATACAAGTAATTTGCTTGAAAGTAAAATTTGTTTCAAATAGACAATGACAATAAATTGCTCCAATATTCAAGATAACAATGTAGCATACAATTGAGGCATTTATTCAAGCGTTCATGAAACAACTTACCAAGATAAATGGAAACAAATCAAAGTTTGTTAAGAATATAAAATGCTTGCATGTAAAGAATGAATTGCCCAAAGTAAAGTGTAAGCTTGTAACTCCAAGCAACAATGAGAAAGAAAATGCAAAGCTCAAATGAAATTGTAACAAACTTTAACTTAATGAAATGTGATAGTGAGGTTGTGTTAATTCCCAATTAAAGCATGCATGTAAGTGAATGAAGTATGAAAGCTTAAACCATGCAAATGTCAATCCACCCAAGAGAAGCCTCCCTTTAAATGGGGAGATAGGATACCATGGGAGAAATCCCAAGCTCCCACAAGCAAGTTAGATCTTTTATTAATATTACAATGAGAAGAGGGCCCTTCAAAGTTCTCAACTATACTTCAAGGAGAGTCCTCACAATAATTGTTTGAAACTTGGACACTAGACCTCTTTTTTTGAGAAAGTAGTGACAAGATCTCACAAAACTTATGCAAGGGAAACAAGGTGTGAGTTTCCTCCAAATGCCCACGGCTTAGAGAGGAAAATGGGTAGCCCTCTAGTGAACTTGACATGGGCAAAATAAGCCTCAAAAGGGCTCACAACATCCTTGGAAATCGAACCTCCAACACTTGCCAAAGGTTCTGCAAACACTTGTTAGATGTTGCGGGAAGTTGCTCTTCAAAATCTGCCACACAAGAGTTAGCAAACAATCCAAACAATGACTACAAAATAAGTTAAGTATTAATGGAAAAATCAATAAGATAAAATGTATATGTACAATTATAATTTACAAAAGGTTAAGCTAAAGAATAAGAGTAAACTCTCGTGTTTGCTTAGCCATCTTCAAGCTCTTAAATAGCAAATGAAAGAAATGAAGTACAATATTTTTTCAAAAGAGATTTAAATTTAGAAGTTCTCGGCTTGTGTACAAGCTATGTGCCGAAATCCTTGCAAAACCACTTTGTAAGATAAGACTATGAAGGTTTAAAGAACAAATGAGAGTTCCTTTAAGAATGTCTCAAGAGTGGGTTGGTCTCTCCAAAGACTTCCCCTGATGATTGATTCTGTAATCCCAACAAGATGTTCCCTCTACAAAACTTCAATCAAGAATTAGTTCCATATAAATTTAGCAATAAACAATGATAAAAAACTCTAGAGATTTATTTAAAATCAACTAGAGCATTCTATACCTAGAGCATACTGCTAAATCAAATGTCAATGCAAGATAGCTCTACATTAACAAATCTACAAGAGCATATGGAAGCATATTAGATTAAAGCATGAGTAAAATGAATTATACCAATGCTCAACAATTCATCACACTCGAAAAGGAGGAACACCTTATAAATGAAACCCCAAAGTCTTTATTGATATTTCTGAAAGTGTATAAGGCAGCAACGCTTTTGCAAGCACAATAGCTAGTAACAATATTTTGCAATGTGAGAGCCCATGGCTCTATTATATAGAGAGTTGGGAGCAAATCCCAATGAAGAATGACAATGAAAAATGACATTGGAGCCAATCCCAATGTAGAAATGATTAAACAAGTGGCATGAGGTGACTATCCCAAAGAGAAATTCGAATTTATTGAATGGAGCTCCAATGTTAAGTGTAAAAATCGAATTCTAGCAAGTGGACATCATTTTCTTCTTCCATTATGTGCCAATTTCGAATTTTATGGTGGAATGACGAGTGTATATGGGTGGTAACCCACGTGGGGACAATTTCCCACAAAAATCTCCACCAAATATTCTCCAAAATCCTCCCAAATGTGCATTAACTTCACAAATTCGAATTTCCAAGCAACGTTTTCATTTAATGCCAGAAATTCGATTTCATTTGAGCATATGTCCTTTCCTTGACTTTAGGAGTCCACATCAGTTTGGGACTTCACTTTAACTCCCCCATAATTTTCCACCTCATTTCCTCAACATTTAGCATGTGTGGATATTTATTTTTCTCCATTTATTTAATTTCTGGCTTAATTAATTGCCAGATTTTCCACTAAACTTAGGAAAAGTGGGTTTTGAGAGTCCAAAACACGTTATTAACCCCTCAAAGTGTGTCATAGTAGAAAGTTGAGGGTGAGAGGTGTAAATTTGATTACTTATACCCCATACAACTTCTCTAGACTACAATTATTACAATTTAAATACAGTGTTATTTGCAATTTTTGACTTGCGAGAAATCTAAAAAATTAAAAAATGACTACCTAGACTTAATCAAATTCCACAAATTTTTTTGTGTGATCTAGTATGGTAATATACATCGATTCTAGACATTAAGATGTCTCAGGCACTCAATCTTCAAATCGTCACCCCGACTTTGGGGTAAAATGTGAGTGAAAAAACCTAGAAAATCATCCGCCTTTGAAAAAGAAGGGATAATTAACTAGATTAAAAAACACTCCAAGGTGTACTCGTTCGCTGATCGAGTCCCAACATCCTAGGCCTGTTAAAGACTCAAAACTCATTATTACTAGTATCACTTGTCACAATTCCTTGTAGGGTGTGGAATCTAGGTACAAGAAGATGATGAGAAGACAGAAGTAGAGTTAAAAAACTCCATTCACTGGTGATATCTCATGGTCCAAGTGTCCTCTGGATCATCCTTGGGCATGGAGTCTTCATATAATCATCAGGTGCCACTCCAGTGGTCAACAGGTCACTTGGAGTGTACACCAGAGTGATCAGTCATTCTATTCTCTAGAGTGGGGTTTGCTAAGAGAGATAGAATCAGTGATCAATAGAGCAACTGAGGGGCATTGAGTACAAAGAGACAGAGAGGCAGAGATAGTGCTGGGAGAGCAGCAGAGCAGCCAGAGAGAGACACAAGAGCAGCCAGTGCTTGTGCAGGGCCACGCAGAGGCAGCTAAGCGTTGCACAGAGCACCAGAGGGGCCAGCGTAGTTGACGCAGAGGCTCAGAGAGCTGACGCAGGGCCCCCTGGGGTTGACGCAAGCTAGGAGAGGCTGACACAAGGCCAATGCTGGGCGAGGAGAGGCTAACGCAGTCCAGATTGGGTAGACGGTAGGGTTTCTGGGGCAGATTGGTGCTGAGTAGCTGCTGGAAGGATTATCCGGGGTTTCAGCCAGTAGATTTGTCAGAAACTGAGAGGCATTACTGCCAAGGAAATTCTCTGTTGGGTAGGCCAGTTTTGGTACCCAAATTGTACTATGATATTGCTTAATAAGAAAACCTTCGGATAGCTGTATCGGTTTTCCCACATTGGGTTTTTCCGGGGACATTAGTCCAAAAATAATTGTGTCATATGGTGTGTTTGTTCTTGTTTCTTTTAGTTGCTAATTTGTAATATGTTGAACATTTACTAGTGTTTATTTCAGTATTTACATTGTAAATAACTTGTTAAAGAAAAATAACAAGTAGGTAGGAATAAATCAGATAAAGTGCATGGAGGGTTTCTAACTAAGTAAACTTAGAAACTTCAACATGGTATCAGAGCATGATTGCAGATCACAAGAGGACTAAGAGACATCAGCCGAGCAGGGTTTCTAACTAAGTAAACTTAGAAACTTCGACATGGTATCAGATCATGATTGCAGATCACAAGAGGACTAAGAGACATCAGACGAGCAGAGCAATAACAACAGAAAACAACTATCCCGAGGTGACAAAAGCTGGCTCTAGTAGCGCAGAAGCCAAGGAATGTGATGCAGAGCCACGCAGAGGAAGCTGGGAGCTGCGCAGAGCCTCAGAGAGGCCAGCATTGCTGACGTAGAGGGACAGAGGGCTGATGCAAGGCAGCCTAGGCTGGCACAGACCCATCCAAGGTGACGCAAAGCCAGCATGAGGTAGAGGGGGACTGACGCAGTTCACAAAGAGGCAGTTGCTGGGGTCTAGAAGGTTGCAGGAATATTGTAGAGTGGAGTTGGTGAGGTATTGTAGTCAGAACAGTACCTGACAGAGCAGGGCCAGAGGAGTTGTTACTAAGGGTTTCTAGCCGAGGAACCCAGATCAACAGTGTAGTTGCAGAAGATGATCAGAGTAGGAGGCATCTCGAGAAGCGGCAGAAGGATTTCCAGGAGGGAAATCAGGACTCAGAGGGAGTCCAGAAGAGCACTTCCAGACAGGAAGTAGAGACTCAGAGGAGTCGAACAAAGAACTTCAAGGAGGGAAGTAGAGGAGCGTCATGGCACTACACAAGGTAAGAGACCAGGATAGACTTGATGAGCATCGAACTTCGCAGCCTGGAAGGCCAGAATATTATTAGTGCTTGACAGGAATCGTGTCAAGAACTTTGCCTTGAAGGTAATAACTGTCCCAGTCGACCCCAATGATAATGACAGGTACGAAGAGGTGATGGCGAGGGCCAAGTGCATTATCCTTAACGGGGTCAAGGATCATGTGGTACCACATATAGCCGAGAAGGAAACGACATTTGAGATGTGGGAGGCTCTCAAGAAACTGTACCAGCATACTTCTGTGCAAAGAAGAATGCTGCTCGAGAACCAGATGAGGTCGTATAAGATGTAGAAGGGTCAATCGATTGACACCTTCCTCGGAGGACTGAATGAGATCCGATACCAGTTGACTGCTATAGGAGCGACACCGGATTAGGAGCTTATGGTGAGGACAACCCGGAATGCTATCTCAGAAGATTGGGTAGTATTTGTCCAGAGTATCTTGGGCAAAGGGACTCTCCCACCTTGGGATGAGATGTGGGCAACTCTTTGCCAGGAAGAGATCAAACGGTAGTCGAAGACAGGTAGCAACAGCAAAGGGATCAAGGTCAAGCAAGAGGAGGAGGATGTGGCCCTAGCATCTGAGGGAAAGTAGGAGAAGCGGAAGAAGAAAGATCTCTCCAAGATCAAGTGCTTCCACTGTGGGGAGCTTGGTCATTATGCGACCCAATGTGCAAGGAAGAAGAGTAAGGGAGAGTCTTTCGAGACTAAGGCAGCGCCAAAATGGGCAGAGAAGGAAGTTTTGACAAACGATGACTGTGCCATGAGTGCACACGCACCACTTGAGCGGAAGTGGGGAGATATCGACTTGTACTCAGGCGGACTACAGGCGATGAGGGGCAGGATCCTCGAGGTACCCAACCTCTTAGATTAGACCTTGCTACGAGAGCCCCGACAAGTAGCAGGACTGGCTGGGTGGGTAAAGATGGATATGGATGGAGCGACAGAGAGAGCTACAATGTAGGAGTCCCGAGACAACGCAGAGCTAGCAGGTTGGTGCAATGCGAGAGGCACAAGAGTGTTGTACCAGTGCAGGAAGGCACAGAGGTGTGCAATGGTGGGAGATGCAGGGAGTTCTTGCAGTAGCACAGAGGTAAAAGAGGGAGCACTTGTCTGCGACAAAGGGAGCTTCAGCATCAGTGGGTGTCTCTAGCCCAACAGGGAGGTCAGTTGGGAGATCAGTTACTTACTTCTCAGTAACTGAGTTGCAGTGCAGCAGTGGGCAACACGATGCAACATGATGAGAGGAGGTGCATTGTGGATGCAGTGCTAGGAGAAAGGAGAAGCAACAACACAAATGTAGAGGGAGCTGTCGTACAGATGCAGCAGTGGCAGTGGTAGAACCATGTGTAGCAGCATAGGATGCAGCAGTGCCGAGGATGTTGGACAGGGAGGCCTAACATCAGCACAAGGACCGATGTTGGATGATTAGGGTGACACTAAGTGAGGAGTATTACTAGAGCACAGTCCTTGCTAAGAGGGAGTGTTGATTTGGGGTAGCATTGATCTAGCCATGAAAATTGGTGGAGAGGCTATAACACATGAGATCTCCAAGACCTAGAAATGGTTTGGACAGAATCTAACCAGTTTGGGAGATATTAAAATAATTAATATTTTTAATGGAGTCCCTAAGTCTAAACTTAGGGAAAATAAAATATTAACGTGTATTAATATGAATTTGTGTTAGAATGGTCCAAAAGACATGGATCAAGCTAGATCTAATCTTAGCCATTGATTAGGGACTTAATCTCGGCCATTGAGATGTCAACAGGAAAAGTATCAGAGGAGGTTTGAGGGTCAATTGGAGAGTACACGAGAGTGATCAGTCATTCTATTCTCTAAAGCGGGGTTTGCTAAGATAGATAGAATCAGTGTTCGGGAGAGCAGCTGAGGGGCATTGAGTACCGAGATTTGTAATATGTTGATCATGCACTAGTGTTTATTTTCAGTATTTACATTGTAAACAATTTGTTAAGGAAAAATAACAAGTAGGTAGGAATAAATCAGATAAAGTGCATGGAGGGTTTCTAACTAAGTAAACTTAGAAACTTCAATAGGGAAGACAAGCATATCAACAACAAGTATCACTATATACGAGAGCTAGTATAAAATGGTGTGGTGCATCTATGGCATATCTCCATTGATGAGCAGGTAGTTGACATATTGACGAAATCACTTCCAAACAAGAAGCTTGTATACTTAAGGGACAAGCTTGGTTTGGTGGATTTTTCCTCCCTAATTGAGAGTGAGAGATAGACACAACATTCTTGTCTTCACTTGGGAAGAAAGAATGGAGGATTGGTGACCATCTGGCATTCGATACTCTATGAGAATGTGGTAAGGCATTCAAGATAAGAGTAGTCGTGGACCGATATTCTTTGAGGATTAGCTACCCAAGATGAGAATAGTCCAATGGGAGGTCATACTTTGTGAACACCCGGGTGGGGTATGTACGTTGGAGAGACAATGATGATGGTGTTTATACATCATTGGTCCCATCAGATCTTGTGGAGAGAGAGAGCTGTTAGTCAAGGCCTTGCTCTGTGACAATGCTGGTTATTATGATGCTAGACAAATGGGTTACCGATCCGACTCGTCTTATGAGATCTCTTCAGATTGAGAATGATCATGTACCTCTTATGAATACCTCCCTAGTTAAGAAGGAGTGTTGAAAAATGTGTAACTAGGTTCGGTCTTCATTAGTATGAAATTTATTCTTGTATATATAAAATGAAAAGGAAACTATTATTATTATTGGAGCATGGGTTTCATGCTCAAGTTCTTTTATTTTATAGGTCAAGCACCCACTGAGTGATTCTAGAGTTTGTCCTAGGTATAAGAGTCATTGTCATATATGGAAGATCCTATGGGCACATTGTAAATTATAAAAGAAAATTTATTTTATCTTGAAAGTGTCAAATACCTCCAAGATTGAGTCGGCCTACATGAAGAGCCATGTCCACCCTTGAAGAAGCCTATACATAAGAGGAACTCGTCCTCCACTTGAATCATTCATTCACTCATCTCTTATGCGAAGAAGGTAGGAGAAGAAAGTCGAAGAAGGAAGTGCGAAGAAGAGAAGGACGAAAAAGTCAAAGTATTTGGGTCTCTCTCCATTCTTCTGGAAGTGCGAAGTTAGGGTTTTTGTGCTGGGCTAGTTTGAGGTTCGATTTTGGAAGCAAGAGAGAAGGAAGGCAAGCAAAGGTTTCGTAGGGCATCTTACTAGCCCTAGGACTCAATTCAAGGCAAGCGAGGTCAAGGGGAAGGTAGTTAGAGGGAGATCAGAGTCTCCTAAAGAAGCAACAACGGTTGCAGTAGTTGCTGGGGAGCAGAATTACAGATCTATTGGGAGGTCAAAGATATTTCAGCAGGAGGCCAAGGAAGACTTGATCTTGGAGGGTATTTGTCTGAGTCTAGGTCATGGTATTCGTCAATTGAAAGATCTAAAAGATAAGAAGAGATTTTATGGGTGTTCCCTTCAAGAGGAGGGGTTTTGGCCCTAGCTTGCAGCATATATATTGTGTCATTGTTCTTATTGTTTTGGTATCTGTTTGATGTATTGCACATTGGAATAAGAAAGATCAAAGCTAATAAGTAAAAAGATAACACAAACAGTTATCAAGCTAAGAGAATTAACATCCCTATTGAATTCTGAACAAAAGGTTGATATTTGCACATTAAAATATTATTAGGGGATTTAATTAAGTTAATTAGACCATTCAAACTTGTGAGAGGTTCAGATAGGTTAAAGAGAACTCATTTGTAGTTGATCATCACACTTAGGATTTTTGGCCCTCTCATTAGAGGTTTTCGGCTTGCAATTTATGGAATGATTTGGATGAATAAATGCATTTTGATGTGTGGAAATATTTAGCTATCTCTCTTGGAGCTTCTTGTTGGCAAGATTGTGGATGGATATACTCTTGTTTGTCTTTTATGTGCAATATAATGCTATTTTTTTGTTTTAATGGATGTCTAATGCATGGAATTATCTTCTTATGGTGAAATAATGTGCCCTAATTAATGCTAGTTAGTGGAATCATTTAAACTATTAAATATTTTTGCATGTGTTACTCATTAGACAAAGAATGAACGAATGTTCCTAGAGCATTGTTTTGCATGTGGATCTTTGAAACTCCATAATAATTGCCATCTAAGTATAAAAGTCTAAAGTTGCCGTGTAGTTGCATCCGTAGAGAGCAAAGTTGCTTCTTTAGGCTTCCTTGGATAGTGAAGTTTCTCGAATCTTGATCATTTTGAGATCATTTTGACTCCAATCTTCCCAATAGCTAGGCATTGGTCCCAGATCCTTGATGATCACAATTACTCAATGAGACATCATTATTTTCACCTTTTTCACGTCCCTTCAAGGATTGGTGGCCTCTCTAGGGCTTGGTGCGAAATCCTTTAGGAGTGAGACCTTGCAAAACTAATTGGACAAGCTTCTGCACTGGTGTCCTTTAGCTCCCCTCCGATTTTGTGGTCATTCTCGCAGTTGAATCTCGAGATAATTGATGACCTAACCTTTGTACCAAGTGCGAACCGTTGAAGCTGCTTTGACTCGAGGATTTCTTGAAGGTTTGCAAGTTATAGTTTATTGTTCAAAACCTTTTCTCTTAGCTATCTTGACCTTGGATGAGCCTTTATCTCAACATATCTCTCAACCCTAAGTCTTGCATAGTATCTCTCTCAAGGGGTTCTCGTGGAAAGTCATCCAATGTCCTCCCAGAGCTCTCACTTTAATTGAATCTTTCCATTGAATGAGCCATCCTTGCCTCACTTCAAACCCTAGTATAAACGCACTAATCAAAAGTGAGGGTTACTGAGACTCCTCCCGTTGGTGAAAATACAAGAAGAGAAGGGGAAATAGGCCGTGATGACCGCCGGCCTTGTCCAAAATTGCTGTTGGACCTTCTAGCTTCAACCTACAAACTAAGCCTGCTAGTTTGTGCAACAACAAAGCCGACTTGATCAAATGCCAAAATTTTAAGTTTCTCCATCAATTTGCCCGTGTAAATAGTGACCATAGCTACCCAATTTTTCAATAGTAGCTAGGAGATATCTACCTTTGATAGGGCAAGTATGCACTTGAGATATTGAGGAGGTTTAGTATGGAGGATTGCAGGCCTATGTCTACAATGATGATCACTAACTTGAAGAAGCCGAGTGCTTCTGAAGGTGAATTAGTGGATCCCACACTTAATAGGAAGCTGATAGGTTCCCTGGTGTATCTGGTCAACAACGGGATGGATATATAGGAGGGAGATCGATTTGATATGGAGGAAGCTGAATTGCTAGAGGGTCGAGTTTTCCCTAGTGTGTAGTAGTGGCATGCAAGGTGGGTGCAGGTCAATTTTGTTGGTTGAATATTCTGGCTGATTTCTCTGAGGTGATTTCTTATCAAGGCTGATTTCCTAGAGGCCGAATTCCTTGGATCTGAATTCACTTTGTGGCTGAATTATTTTTGCAATATGTGATTGATCTCTTTGATTTAAATTATGTGACATATTTATTTCTAGAAGTTAAAAATATTGGTGATTTTATTTTTCGGTAATGTAGTGTTTATTTGAGTAAATACATAAATTGTTGGGGATAAAATAAATTGCTTTGAGAAAATAAATCTGGGTAGTATTCAGAATTTAACATTAAATTCGTTTTGAAGGAAAATAGATTAACACCTAAGTCAAGATTCCTCATAGGGAATAGGGAGTGTCTCATTAACTTTGCTTTAATCACAAAACAATTTTTAAGGGGACGACAATGCTATGAACATAATAATAAGCTACATAGTAGCGAGTACCTGCCGCCTAGTTTAAATATAGCTAAATTAAAGTAAAAAATCATGAAGATTTGGCAAAATGGAAGCCTATATAACTGCATGTAGAAACCAAAAACCAAAACTAGAAGAAAAAGAAGTAAAATTGGAAAACAAGAGATTAGAAAAAAAAAGGGGGCTATATATAATTATACAGAGTCAAGTTATGCAATTTGTAAATTCTAAAGATTTTGATAGCAAATTGTTAATTATTTTCCTTTTATTAATATACCCCATTTTATGATTTTTTCTTTTAAATACAAATATCGTTTTTTGTCATAAAATTTAAATTACCTAACATAAAAGGCTTAATGTCAAATCCTAATATCTTACTAATGTGTATTGAGACAATATCTCAAGTACGGAAAAAGAATATCGTGAATTTGGAGGAATTGAACTGTCCACCAAAGTCTAGGAGGAAGGTGTTTAGAATAAAGTTAAAGGGTTTAGTTGTGCACCAAATATCATAACGTTATCGACAAAGTAGAGATGGTAGGTAACATCAACAAAAGAGGACAAAGAGAAGCCTTTGAGATTCCCTAATATCTTTAATAAATTAGCTGTGTTATTTATCTTTCATCGAAGGATTTTGGCTTGAGTAGTTTGGCGAATAGTTTGTTTTCCCAACTACATGGGTCCAAGTCTGCGAAGACATGTTGTAATCGGTTTGTTAGTGGCATGTATGAAATATTTGTATCTAGTGTAATAATGGCAGCTGATCTGATCAAGGTTACCGAGTCTCCTCCAAAAATTCTCATTCCAATTAAAAAATATTATATATATATATATATATAAATAATATATATTATATAATTTTGTTTAACAATAAATTTACATTTTTATATAATAATTCTAAATATAAATAAAATTTACTTTAATATATATATATTTATATATTTTATATATAAATTATTAACAATTTTATTAAAAATATTTAAATTAAATAAAATTGAATAAAATACCACATAATAATAAATAACAAATATGTGATATTCTTTGTTTAAGTTTGGAACATCAACATATTAATGCATAAATTTGTTTTTCTTAAGTTGTTCCATAGGCATGTTAAACCACTACTTTATTTGGCTATTATAACATGGCTTTATATTATCTGCTTTTGTATTATTTTGTCTGTTGAGGTGAGAGCATAGCTGCCCAATTCGATTCAATATGATCAAGAGATGGAGTGTAAATTCCATCTACAAATCGAGACAAACCAAAAGGCTGAGGCTCTGAGTACGTCGCTGTATGATGAATATGCCAAATCGAAGCACCACAAGAACTACAAAAATCACCAAACGAAAGCACGAAGTTACCAGTGAGTCATAGATGATGTCATAGAGCATGAGAGTCCCTTCGATACTTTATTCCCATGTGCAGCAACAAGTTTAAAAATATTACGGAAGGGACAAGCAAACAACAGTGGGATTTGTAAAAATAAAGAAATAACAATGATGGTTTTCATAAATATTTGAGTGTACAATGTAACCATTCACAATAAGAGTGCAACCAATCATGTTGAAAATAAATAGATTTAAACATTATTAAAAAATAATAAAATTGAATTTCTAATGTTTAACTTTGGAAAAGGATGCAAATTTTTTTAGTCAAATCAAATTAATAGGCAGTCAACCCAAAAACTGAACATAGTATATCCTGCCTGCAGCAGGTCTAATAATACAAGAAATAATGTTCAGTCAAATAATTAATTATAAGATGCATCTTATCAAAAAGAAATGTATTTTAGTACAAAAGGTGACTCCACCTAGGTATTTATAATGGGGGCTGTCATCGTAATATCTATCTTCATTTTTATTCATTCTATCGATTATTCATATATCAATGCATTTTTACAGTTACAAATATATTGTCTACACACATGCAAACAGGGATTGTTTGTTACAGCCTAAAGAGTGGGACTCGTGCAGTGGTGATAGTGGGCACTTGTCTTGTGTGGTGCCGCTCTAGCATTTTTCGGATCTTAAGAAGATTACTAATTTGGTTGATAGCAGTGACAATGGCCACCTTATTTCCATTTTATACTCCTGTATGCTTTTTCTTTTCCATGTTGGGCCCGTAAAGGTATGTAGGGTGGCTACCTACAATTAATGCATGTAGGCCTGCTATGACCATTGAAATACAACTTGCAACTAGAGTGTAATATGGCCCACATTTGGAGAGGAGTGTAGCCTACATATACAGATGCTATGGTCTCCATTTAAGGAATGTCTTTTCCTTGAATTAGCCAGAGGTACAGTGGGCATTTAATGTGTCATATTGACTCATTAAATAGTATTCTACATCTATTTTTACGGCTTCTATTTAGTGTATAATACCATTGCTAGTGAATTCTTCTTCTCTCTTTCATAGATTGGGTGGAGATGTTTGTCATCCAATGTTTTGGAAAGTGCTCTCTGAAACCAATTTGCTATAGAAATGCATTAAATGATGATTAAGGCATCATAGGCCCCACTTCAAATGTTTTGGTTGTAAAACCTCTATATCCTTCACTTTACTGGAAGCTAACATTTTGATGCTCCATCAGGGCTTGGTAGTTAAAACAGGTCTCAATAAAACAAGCATCTCTGATGGTTTTTTTTGTTTTGTTTTTTTAATGTTGAAAATGTTCACACCTAATCCTCATGATTGGGTGAATTTATGTAAATAATTAAATTAAGAATGTGAACAGTCATCAGGAGATGAACTGAACAGTCACACCCTATTGTATATAACAATAACATCCTGATGGAATAATACGAATTAGTTTTTCTGCCTAATGGAGTTACTGCCGGTTTGACATGGTATCAGAGCCAGCTCCTTGTTTTAGCTCTTATGCTCCTGTAACTCCTCTGTCTGCCATATCCCCTCTGTCCTGACATGGTACAGTCCTGAGTTACCTACGCGCTGCCTCCGCCATATTCCCCTCAACACTATCCGTTCGATTGAACACGGCAAATAGAAGCTGCTTTGGGACACCACACAGTGGACAAGGGGTTTTGATTACTGTTACTGCGTTTTTGTGAGAATGATGGAACGCTGGAACGTTGTAATATTTGAACGCTGAATGTTCTAATGTTTGAACGCTGACTGTTGAAATAATTAAACGCTGGAATGCTGGAACGTTGTAATATTTGAACGCTGAATGTTCTAATGTCTGAACGTTGACTGTTGAAATAATTAAACCCTGGCCTAAGAACGATGGAACGCTGGAACGCTGGAACGTTGTAATATTTGAACGCTGAATGTTCTAATATTTGAACGCTGACATGGTATATCCTTTGAATGCTGGTATATATCTTTGTCACTGTGTGTTTGGTGCGTTGATGTTGTTCTTGAATAAAGCGAGTCCGTGCATGCTTTGAGAAAATGCAGAACTTCGTTGAACAGTTAAATTTTGCATTGCGCTATATTAGATTCCAGAACACCATGTTATGACAACCAGCGTTGAGTTCTAGAGCGTTTATTTTTGTTGTTGTTGAAGGGGTCGTATTTCTATTGCATTGGGGTATTGTATTGCAGCCTGTTGTAATATTTGAACGCTGCTCTGTTGATAATACATTTGAACGATGACAACATTTGTAGCAGAATATTTGGTGGAGGTAGAACGCCATGATGCGTTGAGCCCTTTTAAAAAAGGCCGTATACTGAGTATGCATTGAATGTTTTTAGTGGTAGCCGTGTACATTTTGAAAGTCATCTGGTATTTTGAAAGTCATTTTGTCTCTGTGTATTGAAGTTGTGATGGCAGTGATTCAATGGGTACATGAAAACCTTATGTTAGAAGTTTTAGTGGACGATAATACCCTTTGAGAATGCCCTTTTGAGTACATTTTCACTGTATATTGGCAGAAGTATTTTTTTCTATCAGCAAAAGTTTTTTTTACAGAATGCATTCAATCATATCCATGGTAGGAATAGTTCTCACTGGCAAGGAAAACTACCCTGACTGGTCCCGGATGGTACAACACACCCTCATCTTCAATGAGTTGTGGAAAGGAGTGTGTGTCGGAGAAGGAGACAGTGACCCAGAAAAGCCTACATCAGACAAAGAGCTGGCCATCTGGGAAAACAAGAACAACAAAGCGTATGCATTAATTGTAGCATCTGTAAATAAGGAGGTGAGTCTCCACATTTCATCATATTCAACTGCCTTTGAAGCTTTACAAAAGATGAAAGAGCTCTATGACTCACATTCTGCACTTGAGGTCGTCCAACTTATGATTAAACTTTTCACTCTTGAACTGCAAAATAATGATCCTCTTGCTCTTGCATCTGAAATAAAGTCTATAATGCATGATATTAAATCCACTAAAGTTGAGCTGGATATCTCCCTTATTGCTTTTCTCAAAGCACTTTATCCTACATACTCCAATTATCTTGAGTCTTTGCAAGCAAATGGAAATCTCAAGGATATAACCTTTGACTCTCTTGTGAAAAAGTTTGCTGAAAGAGAAAAAGCCCTTGGAAAGAAGACAGTCCCTGAATCTTCTAAAGAGACTGTATGCCTAGCTAATAAAGAAAAATATTCTGCTCAAGATTCTACAAGAGGAAGAGGTGGACGAAGAGGAAGAGGAAGATACTTCAGAGGCAGGGGGGCAGACATTCTCAAGGAGAAAAGGCAGATTTACATTGTATTCGCTGCAAAAGAAATGGATCACATGATGCCTCTACATGTAAGCTACCATGGGACAAAATTGAGCAGAGAAGAAACCAACAGAAAGGTAAAACTGATGATACAGACAAAGGTAAAGCACCTGAATCCGCTCACTATGTTGAGGCACAATGTAACTTTGGAGTAAATGAAGATTTGTTTAATGCTTCACTTGCTTCATGGAAAAATGATTGGTTGCTTGATTCAGGAGCAACCTGCCACATGTCTCATACAAAAGATTTTTTTGAAGATTTCATTGACAATGTTGATGGAGCAGTATACTTTGCAGATCAATCAAAAATCAAGCCATCAGGGCTTGGCACAATCAGGCTTAAACTGCCTGGTCTTCCAGACTTTTTTCTGGATCATGTTCTATATCTCCCACAGCTCAAGAGAAACTTGCTGTCCTTGGTCCACATTCGCCAGCAAGGTCACTCCATTCATATGTTTGATGACAAGCTTGAGGTAAGAAAAGCATCTGACCACTCACTTGTCATGAGGGGAATAGAAGAAGAAAGGCTTCTCAAACTGCAAGGAACATCTGCTCATGCACAACATTTCTCATACAATTCTCATCATGAAGAAGGTACACTTCCATCAAGTTTATTATGGCATGCTAGATTTGGAGATTTGAAATATGACAGTCTCCGCTTATTGAAGAAAAATGGTGTTGCTGGTTTGCCTACAATTCCTAGAAAACTTAAGCAATGTGATGCTTGCATTCTAGGAAAGCATAGCAAACAGTCTTTTCATGATTCACATTCAAAAGAACATAGGAAACTTGAACTCATTCATTCATATTTATGTGGTCCAATGCCTGTTTCTTCTGCAAATGGAAATAAATATATCATGACATTTATTGATGACTACACCAAAATGTGCTGGGTTTATTTATTGAAGAACAAATCTGATGCTTTCCAAACATTCAAGAATTTTCATAAATGGATTGAAAATGATGCACAATCTCATGTTGGGTCTATTCACACTGATAATGGAAAAGAATATACATCAAATGAATTTGAAAACTATCTTCGCCAACATGGGATCAAACATCAAACCACTGTGCCTTATAATCCCCAACAGAATGGTGTAGCTGAAAGAATGAATAGAACAATCTTGAATATGGTACGATCCATGCTTTTCTTCAAAAATGTAAAGATAATGTTTGGGCTGATGTTGTTCTATGTGCTGCATATATAAAGAATAGATGTCCATCTAATGCTATAAGAAACAAGACTCCTTATGAATTGTGGTATGGACATGTTCCTTCGGTAAAACATCTCAGGGTCTTTTGTTCCACCTGTTATGCTTTGA